>MU672611.1:0-13168 GCA_026770625.1 Nicotiana glauca | reverse complement strand
GAGGTTGAATCACCCAAAATTCTCAAAACCCTAACTCTACCCAAAACCCATAATTTCTACTTTGATTTCATGATTTAGGGCTAGGATTTCAGTAATTAATGAAGGAAATTGAAGGAAACAAGTTGAACAATGCTTACCCCAAGAAGTTTTGATGAAAGGGAGCTTCAATGGAAGCCTAAGTGCTTGGGGAAGAAAGGGGTTCATGTATTTTTATTAAAATCTCGAGCTACTGTTCTGTTTTTAACTAAAAAATTCGCTGGGCAAAATTGCCCTTCGCGTTCGCGGGAGAGGGGCCGCGTTCGCGAAGGGTAAATTGGGTAAGCTATAGCGATCGCGTGGAGTCAGATGCAAACGCGTAGAAGGAAATTGTTGGGGTCCAGGAACTGTTATACGCGAACGCGTGAAGGGCTATGCGAACGCATTGAAGGAGCTGGTAAAGCTACGCGTTCACGATTGAAATGATTCAAACGCAAAGGGGGAACATTTAGAACTACGTGAATGCATGAAGTGAAGCGCGAATGCATAAGAGGGAAACACCAAGGCACTGCGAACGTGAGGCTGGGGCCGTGTTTGCAAAGAGTAAAATGTCTGAGTAAAAATTGCAGCAAATCTGACCCTTTTCCTAAGTGTAAAAACACCCCGAACCACCTCCAATTCACTCCTGAGCCCTCAGGGCTCCTAACCAATCACACACACTAAGTCAATAACAACCTACGAACTTACTCGAGCGATCAAATCGCCAAAATAACATCAAAATCATTGAATCAAGCCTCAAAATCATCATTTTCATTTCAAACTTCATAAACTTCCAACCTTAGGTATTTAGATCCGTAACACATCAAACAACGTCCGATTTCGACCAAACTTCATAGAAAGCGCTTAAACAATATATAAGACTTGTACCGTGTGTCGGAACCAAAATACGAGCCCGATACCACAGTCTTTTAATCAATTTTCATTTCCATTTTCTTTAATAATTTCAGAAAAACAATTTAACAGAAAAATTCTTTTACCCGGGTTCTAGACCTCGGATTTCGACTCCGGGCACATGTTTTTCTACGGACCTTCCGGGACCGTCCAATCTCGGCTCCGAGTCCGTTTACCAAAAATGTAGACCAAAGTCAACTATAATCGTATTAATATCAAAATTCTTCAAATTTTTCATAAAATTCACATATTTCAACATAAAAGTTTTCCGGCTACACACTCGGACTGCGCACGCAAATCGAGGCAAGTAAAAATAAGGTTTTCATGTCCTCGAAAGCACGGAACGAGTGAGGAAACAGGTGATGACCCTTTGGGTCGTCACACTGCACCTGATCAAAACATCAATTGGACGGGATTTCTCTTCATTCTTCAAAATTTCAAAACCTAAACTCCAAAGGGAGATTTTCTAGAGCAAGTTCTTCCCCAAATCATAGGTAAATGAATCTTAACTCTTTTTCTTCATCTATTTCATCTTTTTATATGATTTGACTTCAAAATCTAGGGGTTCTCATGGGAAATTGGGTGTTCTTGGGTAGAAATTAAAATTTTTGAATTTAGGGGTTTTGGACCTCAAAATTATTGGATTCAAAACCAATTGCATATTTGGGTTCGTAGGTGAATGGATAATCGAGATTTGGTTTGAAATTTGAGTTTTGACTAAGCAGACCCAGGGTCGGTTTTTCACTTTTTTAGGAAAACATTGGAAAATCTATATTCATGCATAAGAATTGGTTAATTTAGCATTTATTGATGTTGTTAAGTAAATTATGACTAGATTCAAGAGGATTAGAAGTGGAACCGAGAGGTAAAGCGGTAATTAAGGCTTAATTTTGGCCGGGGAGTCGAGGTAAATGTTTGATCTAACCTTAGCTTGAAGGAATATGTGTTGTTGTCTTATTTGCTATGTGTTAGTATTGAGTTCGATGTACAAGCATGGTGATGAGTATCTATACGTTGATGTTGAGCATGCAAGTGAGTCTTATATTGTGACCGTTATGTCCCTTATCACGCATTGTTCATGCTTAAAATGATGTTTCGCTATGTTGAGCAAGTTTTATGAAATTGTTGAGTATTTGATCATTCTTGAGTATTGACTCAAGTTGAGAGTTACTTTGTGAAGTTAATTATTAAAATGAAATTGGTTATTGTTGATTCCCTTGTCGGGATGTATTGTTTATACTGTTTGGGTGAGGATGAGTGTAAAGCACGAAGGGTGATACCGTGCCGATATTGTGAGTGTTACTGCATGAAGGGTGATGTCATTCTATGATTTGAGACTTAATGCACGAAGGGTAATGCCGTGCCACAATTGTGAGAGTTAATGCACGAAGGGTGATGCCGTGCCGTTTCTGTTATTTTTTATGGTGAAGACGAGAGTTAAAGAATGAAGGGCGATGCCGTGCACATTTTACTATTTCATTATTCCTATTGATACAAATAAGGTGTTTATTATGATTCTCTGTTGGATTACTGTCAGAACTTGAAATTCCCCGCATCATGTTCCTATTCCCATCTTTATTTGTTATTCTTTTGTTATTATTGTTTTGCTCGTATATGATTTAACTGCACAGGTTTATCTGATTTTTGTGTTCTAGCCTCGTCACTACTTTGCCGAGGTTAGGCTCGACATTTACCAGCACATGGGGTCGGTTGTACTGATACCAAGCTCTACAGTTTTTGTGCAAATTTAGGTGCCGGACCTTGTGAGTAGATTTGAGGTTGTTGCCTTCAGTACAGGGAGACCAAGGTAGATATGCTGGCATTCGCAGAGCCTGGAGTCCCTCTTTCCCCGTTTTAGTTTCTTCTGTCTTTTATTTCGAGAACAATTGTACTTATTTCAGATTATATGTGTAGTAAATCTTAGTCATTTGTGGATTACGACACCAGATCATTGGGGTAGTTATGTATTAGAATGGTTGAATTACTATATCACTTTCGTGTTTCATAAATATTTTGTTTTAGCTATTATCTATTTTCTGTTTGATTAATAATAATTGTGGTAAAACTGTAACTGCAGGCTTGCCTAGCTTTCACGACTAGGTGCCATCACGATTTTTGAGGGTGAAAAATCTGGATCGTGACAAGTTGGTATCAGAGCACTAGGTTGCCTAGGTCTCGCAATTCACGAACAAGCTAGGTAGAGTCTGAGGGATCGGTATCTAGACGGTTGTGCTTATCCCCCAGAAGCTACAAAGTTTAGGAAAAACTTCACATATATTTTTTCCTGTCGTGCGACTTAATTTCTCAATGCTAATTGAACTTCCACTATGTTCTTCGCAGATGGTGAGGACACGTACCGCTTCATCAGCTGACCAACAGCCTGAGCCCCCAATAGTAGCTCTTACGAGGGGCAGAGGCCGAGGTAGGGCTCACCCAGAGCTCGAGCAGCAGCACCAGCGGCAGGGCCTCGATTGAGTTTGATGATGAGGTTCCGGCCCAGACAGTTCTAGCAGGGCCAGCTCAGGTCCCAGAGGGGTTTATCTCCACCCCGGTACTCCAGGATGCTCTGGTCCATCTAGTGGGCCTTACGGAGAGTGTCACTTAGGCAGGCATATTTCTATGGCACCAGCCGTCTCCCAGGCTGGTGGAGGAGCATAGACTCCTGCTACTCGTACTCGGGAGCAGATGGCTCCCTAGTTTCAGACTCCAGCAACTCAGCCAGTTTGGGGTAGTTCCGCCCGATGTTGTAGCACAGGCCGGTGATGGGTCAGCTATGTCTTCTTATGCCTTGTGGAGGCTGGACAGGTTTACCAAGCTTTTTGCTACTACTTATGGTGGTACATCTTCAGAGGATCCCCAGGATTATTTGGACAGTTTTCACGAGGTTCTGCGGAACATGGGGATAGTGGAGACCAATAGGGTGAACTTTGCTGCTTTTCATCTATCAGGTTCTGCCAAGAAGTGGTGGAGGGATTTTTGTTTGGTTAGACCAGATGGGTCGCCTGCTTTGACGTGGGATTAGTTCTCTCAGCTATTTCTCGAGAAGTTTCTCCCTATCACCCGGAGATAGGATTATCGGAGGCAGTTTGAGCGCCTCCAGCAGGGTTCTATGACTTTCACCCAGTATGAGACTAGATTTGTTGATTTGGCTCGTCAAGCCCTTCTTATACTCCCCACAATATATATATATATAGATATATAGATAGAGAGAGAGAGAGAGAGAGAGAGGAGGCTCATTGAGGGACTCGCTCAGCCTATTCGATTGCAGATGGCTAAGGAGACAGGGAGCGAGATTTCTTTTCAGGATGTGACCAATGTGGCCAGGTGGATTGAGATGGTTCTAGCTTAGGGGAGCGATCAGGGGTGTGACAAGAGGCCTCGTCATTCTGGTAGATTCAGTGGTGCCTCATCTAGGGGCAGAGATTCTTTTGGTAGGGGCTATCCTCCTAGGCTGTTTCACTCAGAACTTTAGGCTTCTCATGGTGCTCCAAGTGGCCGTGGTTCTCATATGCACTATTCTAATCAGCTACCCTACAATGCATCGCCAGCTCCTATCAGTGCACCTCCACTCTAGAGTTTCTAGGGTGGATACTATTGATACCCAATTTTTTCCATATATTTCCAATATGCAAAATACTTTAAAAATAGCATATATATGCATATATAAGTATGTCCAAGCATTTTACTATTTTTCCCATAATTTTTTAAGGTTTTAAACTGATTTATTTCCCTTTTTCATTCATAAAAAATCAATAATTATTTACAAATTATTATTTTTGGTAATTCATTTATTGAAATTTTATATTTATGCTAAGATATAGCTAAGATAATTTTTGTATATTTTTACAAATTTATTTAGTATTGTTTAAGCTAAATTGCATGTAATTGCAATATTAGCCCTTTTAATATTCAATCATGTTTTATATTCATAAAATTAAATCCTATATTTTTAAATTATTAATTATATATTATAAATCATTTTAGTGCTTTCAATTAATTTTCAAAAGTTATTTACTATTTTTTATAAATTAAATGCGAAAAGGGGCTATTTAACTTATGGCCAAATTTGGCTTTCAAATTTAGCCTAAATCAAACAGACCCTAACCCAATTAAACCAGCCCAAATTACCTAACAGACCCCAACCCAATTAAACCGAGCCCAATTCTTAGATTTACCCGACCCAATCTGATTAAATCTTGGCCGTTGATCAATTTTGATCGACGACCTAGAAACCTTCTTACCTAATTAATCCCAAATGACCCCCACAAACCCTCTCATTTCCTCACTCGTCTCTATCTCTCTATCCATGGTTCTCTCTAGAACCTTCCCCCTCCCTTCTGTCCGATGAGTCTCACTCAACTCCTCCGGCCACCTCCTGACCTGAATCTATGGTGGTCTCACCACCTACTAGCCTTTTATGAACCCTACACGCCTGGTTGTTGAAGTTTCGAGGCCTGACCATGAGAAGCTTCATTCAAACCTTGTCTATTCAAGTTCTATGGCCATCTCCGGCCTTGCTCCGGCAAGCCATGTTTGTTTCGAGCCTGGCTTCGACCCCTCCTGCTTAGGTCAACAACTATCCAAGCCTTTCTCACCGTTTGGTTTCCTCTGAAACCTTAGCTTTGAGGTTCTCCTATTTTCTTTAGATCTGTTCCAGATCCGTGTTTTCCCTAAACTTTTAAATGGTTTCTCGAGATTTCTTTCAAAAAACTATGCTTTCAAAACCTTTATTTCTTTCGATTTCGGGTTTTTGAATTATTTAGATGTTTCTCTGATTTTCTTTTTTCTTTTGTGTGCTTCTTCCACTATGTTTCTTCTACTGTGTTTCTTTGTGTGTTTCTTCTAATATGTTTCTTATTAGTCTTTTCAACTGTGTTTCTTTATATGTTTCTCTCCTACTGTGTTCTTACGAGTTCTTCTACTGTGTCTCTTATGTGTTTCTTCTACCGTGTTCTTATCAGTTTCCTCTACTGGTTGTATATGTTTCCCTACTGTGTTCATCATGTGTTTCTCTATGTGTTCTTTACATGTTTCTCCTACCGTGTTCTTGTTAAGCTTCTTATAATATGCTTCTTAATATGGCTTCATCTTTGAGATTGTCTGATTTCAGAAACCCTAAATATTTCGAGTTTCTAAATTTGTTGCTCAACTGAATCCTGAAATCTTTGTTTCGATCTCTGATTCTTTAAGCAATTCTGATTCTCCACTAGACCTTTTGTATGTTATTTGATACTATCTCTCTTCTACATTGCTGACCTATGTGACTATCATGATCCTATAGTCTATTACCTACTGATTTTGTAATAACATGACATTTTTCTTTGCCCTAAATTTAGCTTTGCATTTTTGTATGCTCTTTATACATGCTGAACTTCTCTCTGAAAATGGCCTTCAATTTTGACTGATTTTAGACTTCATTGCATAAGTTTTATTGATTTCTTTCCTTGTTTGCTGATCTCCCCTGTTACTCAATTTGAGTCAAAAACCTTCCTTAGCCTATTCATGAGCCAGTAATTTCAAACCTCTGACCCCTTGATTTACTATATACTGATGGATCCTTACCTTATTTGTTTTAACCATGTATTTCAAAATTCTTCCCTTAGTTAAAACCCATATGTATTTACCCCTAATTGCCTACTTTGCACAAGATGTTTATTTGATTTCTTTCCTTAAATAGTTTTACCGTTTGAGTCTGAATTCCTTAGTTAAAGGAAGTTTTGTATTGATTGATTTTTAATTGATATTTAGTTCCTTAATTGTTTTCTTACCTTGTTTCTGCCTGTTCTTCGCACTATAAATACATGACCCTTTCATTGAAATACAATCACACTCAGTCTTTCTGAACTTACACTTACTTAAAAGATTCTCCTTTGTTTGCTTACATTGTGGCCTGTTACAACACCTGTTCCTTGCTCTCTATTTGTTTATTTGAAACTGGTATGTCCTGATTTAAGTTTCAACACCATAACAATGTGTTTATTTACTGCTTTTGTATCCTGTCTACTGATTATGTATAGTTCAATACGCATTATAGCTTATTGATTTCTTTCTGCCTGTTCTATTATGAATACCAAACCCTTGCCCCCTATGTGTTTAAGTTATGGTTTGAGGCAAGGCAATATGCAAGTTATTGTCCATGAATTGAACTTGATCCCTTAGGGATCCTAGCCTCTAACCGTATATGTTCAGGCATGCTTATAGGTGTGCCAACATTCCCCATTGCTGAGCATGCCCAAAGTCTGCCTTTGTCTAAGCTATAGGCTCTTTACAATCCTCTATTCCCCTGAATCCCCTTGTGTGTGCTTATATGTAGTTGATTCCCTCTTCCTTTTCCCTTTTAGCACTTTATTCTGCACTTGCACACCTTCTTAGTCTTTAAATTCTGCCCCCCTCTTATGATCCTTGCCTTGGGACCCTTTGAGTTCCCTCTGAACTTGGACACTTGAGGGCTGACTCTTCCACACTGCACTCGTCCCAATCTGATAATACATTTGGGTGTGAGCATTTTCGAGAGTCCTTTTGAGTCTCTTAGGGAACTTTGACACACTCAAATGGGAGAAAGGCTTTGGATCATTGATCTCATGGAGTTGGTTTACCTCATATTTCAAGCATGAAGTCTGAATCAGGCTCTCCTTGGTTGTATTTTGTTTATACTTTTCTGATGTATTTTTTACTTTAATCTGGGCTGTAATAATTTTTAATAAACTCTTGGGGATGGCTAGTGAAAAGGGCGGGTAACTATGTATGCCAAAAGGGTAGATACCATGCCTATAGATATTTTTTTTATATGTATGCATATAGAAATCATGCCTATAGGTTCTTAAAATAAATTTTGCACTTAGAAATCATGTTCATAGGTTTTCAAACAATTTATGCACTTAGATATCATGTTCATAGGTTTTCAAACAAATTATGCATTTAGATACCATATTCATAGGATTTCAAATAATTTCTGCACTTAGATATCATGTTCAAAGGTTTTCAAACAAATTCTGCATTTAGATACCATGTTCATAGGATTTAAAATAATTTCTGTACTTAGATATAATGTTCATAGGTTTTCAAACAAATTCTGCATTTAGATATCATGTTCATAGGTTTTCAAACAATTTCTGCACTTAGATATCATGTTCATAGGTTTTCAAACAAATTCTGCATTTAGATACCATGTTCATAGACTTTCAAATAATTTCTACATTTAGATATCATGTTCATAGATTTTCAAACAATTTCTGCACTTATATATCATGTTCATAGGTTTTAAAGCAATTCCTACACTTAAACACCATGTTCATAGGTCTTAAACAATTCGGCACCTAGATATCATGTTCATAAGTCGAGACTTCTGCATTTTACACCATGTTCAAAATCAACTACGCGTAGAAAGCATGCCTATATGAATTCGTAATCAAATCCGAGATGTTTCATTCACGTATAGATATAAAACCAGTAATTAGGTATTGTCAGTTGCTGAGCTTATATTCAGTTCGTTTAAATCTGACCTCTCTTTTAATAATCTGATTCCCACACTTAGCAAGTTTAACGAGTATGCATTCAAACAGTTTATTTCAAGCTTTACTATTTCTGAATTCATTAGATGTCATGCCTATAGGACCCCGTCTTAACACTTAGGCAAGCCATAGGATAATAATTCAATCTGAATCTGTTCTATTAACTACAACCAGTAGGGAGGCCTGATTTGGGTTTCTTATCTGAATTATGTAATAAATCAGTCTGCCTCAACCTTTAAGTTCTCGCATGTTTAGTATTTAATCAGACCTTAACTTCTATGTGTAAGTCATGCTAATTATGTGCTTCTTTTTGTTTAAAAGGGGTATACTTGAGCCTTTGCTTATTATGTGCCTTCCCCCAACTTGCTATATATATTTTGTATGTCGCCTTAGAATCTTTTGCCTTTAAAACGACAAATAAGCCTAACTTCCCTAACACCTTAGGATTAGTAGTCCTACATTTCCCAGGGACTAATAGGATCGGGACGGGTAGTATCATGCAATAGGTAAGCGAGACCATTCCACGATTTAATACCTTAATGAATGGGAAGGGTAGATATGGATATGATAACCACGCGATAATGTCATGTGTAGCCCCTCATTGAGGAGTGATTACCGGGCATTATTTGGGGTAATCCATATTATTAATAAACCTAGGACCCCTCTCCCTTTATTCTTTATTCCTTTCTTTTCAACATTTTAACTCTTTATAAAAATCCCAGCTCTTTCAAACTTTGCTTACTTTCCAACCTTTATGTGATAAAATCCCCTCTTATCTGAGACTTATTTGTCTATATGTACCCAAATTCACAATAATAATCTGGCTGGAAATCACACTAGTGGATTCTGAGGGATGACTAACACCTTCCCCTTAGAATAATTTCAAGCCCTTACCCAATCTCTGGTTACTCATGTGAGCACGTAATTTTTGCCCTATATGAATTACTCCCATAAATTCAAAATAAAATAATTTCCTTCAGTATTTACAATTTTGTGGATTTTTGTGACATTTTCTGTTAATTGTGTGCATTTTTATTCGTGTAAAATACAAAAATACATGGCATGTGCATTTAGGATCTAATTTTATAATTTTTTTGGTTAATTAGCAAATTAGTTATTTTATAAAAATAGAAAATCACAAAAAATATGTTATTTTCGCACTTCTAATTTTAATTTTGAACTTTTGTAGTTGGTCCTTTAAATTTGGGTTTTAATTAATTATCGTTTTTATTCTTTAGATTGAATCATTTGATTTGTAGGATAATTTGACTTAGGGATTAATTTAGGTGGTATTTTTAATTGTTGAAAAAAAAAAGAAGAAAAGAATTTTGGAAAATAAAGGAAAAGGGATTGGAGAGGATCAATTTTTGAGCCAAAAACAATTCAATCTCCCCAGCCCAAACGAAATTTCACCCAGAACCCGCCCCATCCGGCCCAGATATCCTCCAAACCCAAACTGTCTCTAATACACACGCGAACAGGACCCAAAATCACAAAATCCCTAAATCTAACGGGCACTATTCTTCCCCTCCGAAGAACATGTGAACCAAGCCACAAATTCCATCCAAATCCATGGCGAGTGAGCCTCAAATCTTTCCCCACACATTCCTCGATATCTCCTCTTATCATTCTAACTATTTCTAATGCGAATACTCCTCATCGTTTCCTCTCACTCGAACCTCGCGTGCTTCATCTCTCTCCAACAAACAAAGGATTGATGGGGGTCATAGGATTAGTGAGGTGTAATCCTCTTCGTCCATCTGTCCCAAGTTAGTTGATTTCAAAGAGATTCTTTGTGAGAGGATGAATTTTTTTTCGGATTTGGGTGATTTTCGGAGAAGAAGGAGAAGAATCGAGATTATTTCGGAGGCTATATAAGGTAAGGATTTTTAGAAATTATGAGAGATTTTTTGGGGGTAAAAATTTTTTGAGAGGAAAAATGAGGGTCCTAAAAAGTCTTTCATCTTCTCTATTGATCATCTTAGTTTAATTTCAGTTACTATAAAGAAAAAATACAAAAAAAAAAATCTGATTTTCGTTTGGTATTTAATCTGAGTCTCTTTGTTCTGTGCATTTGGAAATTCAAAAATTTTCATTCTTCATATGGTGAATCTGATTTGAACTTGAAGTGTGAGTTCGTTGTTCTGAATTTTGTTTTGAGTTAATGGAAGTCGACTGAGCACTGTTGTTTTCGAGTTGCTCCAAGGCTGTTCGCTTAGCTGCTGACTCACGAGTTCATTGCGATCTCTGATTGGACTCGCTTCCTCTGAGAATCGTTGTAACCCTTCAATTGCATTAATCAAATGTTTATTTTCAAGTTCACTTCTAAACTCTCTTATTTTGATATATTACGTGAGTTGAAATGTTTGTTTGTTTGAACTGATTGCTAGAAACCTGAGAAGGAAAACATCACTGAACAATTTTAGGATGCTTGGTTGAGCTTTGAGTTGGTATTCTGAGTTTGTTTGTCCGTTTCTTAATGGTTCGAGTATGAAACTATCCTAACTCATCTGTCGATAAAAATTCGTTTGTACTTCTTTGACATGGTTTGGAAACTGGCTCATGTTCATGTTTGAATCCCTGCGGGCTAGGTTCATGTTTCGATTCCCAAACTTCTGTTAATTGTTACTAATTGTTGGTAAAGTTATTTGGAAATTCGATGTTGTAGTTGAATGGGAATGAGTATCTGTTGCTGGATTGATTTAGTTGAAGTTAAGTCACAATTGGTCCGATTGCTTAAGTGTATTGGTATTTCGATCCTCTCTGTCATGCTCTTGCACTGATTTATACCAGGTTTTTTATTATTTGCAAATGAAAGATAATCCCAAACAGTCATATTCCTCTTTCCAGTTGTGCAGTCGAGTTTAAGTGTCAATTGAATTCTGAAATTGTTCTTTAGCATTCACTGATTGTATATATTCGTATTGGCTGTATTTTCCTTCTCTTGTTCAAGACTTGCCTGCCTTGTTACCATTATGAGAGTTCTGTTCTTCTGAGCTGCTGAAGAAGCTAATTAGAGCAGTTCATAGCAGGCAGTATTTAGGATATTTGTCTGGACTGTTGGGCCCTGCTGTAAGTCTGCCTTGTTTTGCAGTTATCTAGGCAGTCTGTTTGCACGATTTCAAGTGCAAAATTCTGCACTAGTTGGCTTGCAGCAGCCTTGATTACTAGTAGTTCATGTTCTTATATGTATTCTATTTGGGTCTTGATAGGGTTGTTGGCTAGCTGCTTCCCTCCACTATCATTTCTGATAAACTATTTTAGCAACACTTTGATTGGAATTGGATTGTTTTTCTTTTGGTTATTAAGAAAATAGTAACATTGGTTGAGGATAGGGTTCAAAGGGATTAGGATTGTTTTATTTCAACTGTACAAAACTGGATAATAACAAAGAGTGGTAGTAAGCAATGAAGCATGTGCTGTTTGAATATGTTCGGATTTGGGGCTACATAACTTGAGGCTTTGACTGCAATTTGTTTGGGCTCTCTCTTTCGTAGTTTCATTCGCAAGTGCTGTTAAAGTAGGAAGGGAAGTAAACATAATACATGAGGCATTTCGTGTATTCTGCTTTAGGTTCATATTGTCGATTCTCCAAATATTGCGATTCAGTTATGCTAGAAGAGCCTATGTTCACTGGTTGGTCTTAATTTCTTCTGGGATTCAGAATAGCTTTAAACCTATGGGAAAGGTTTGACGGTGAGTTCGTTGTTGTCTGTTGGCTGGGGTTTCAATTTCTTTTCCTCTGATTTGTCAAGTTTCAGTTCTTGAGTGTGCTTCTTGGTACGATGAAATCTTCCTTGTGTTTCTCCTGAATGAGTTAGTGAGGAAATGAAAAACCTGCTATTGGCATGTTTTCTTTTCTAATACATTTACTTTTCAAGTACAATGCATTAATGAATGTAGATATATTGACATACTACCAAATGCGACATTCGAGCTCTATCTTGTCATGTTGCAGATTTCTCTATGAAATGACAAAAGATGATTTCTTTTAGTTTGCCTTAACTTTATAACGCCATGATCTTTTCTTCCTCCTTCACAGATATGCCTGTATTTCAATTAGTTTATCCCTTTTTGACTTGTGAGACTTATTAACAGAAGAGTTACTACATGTTAGAATATCAAGTTTTGGTAGGGAGGTGAGCCGTACTAGGAAACACAAATAGCTTACGGCCCTCCAAAGTTTGGTTTAAATTCCCTTTTAAAAATTGGAACCGAGGTGTGCCATGCCGAATAAAAATCACAATTGCATGGACCTTGTTTTAATATTGTATTAATCCTTAGAATTCGAGGCACGCCATTTAGTTGAATTTCCATGGCCCTCAGAAATTTGAACAATGTAGCTTGCTTTAGGCGCACTATTTAAAAATTACCTTCTCAAACTCGGGTGTGCATTTCATGTGACATAAATCCAAATTCCAAAACATTGAATAAGATGTGTTTTGGATTGCGGGTGCATTTCATGTGACGCGATCCAAAGACATGTTTTAAATGACGTTCAACATTCTTTAAAAATTGAATAAAAACGGTTAAAAAATAAAATTTGCACATAGGTTCAAAATATATTAAAATCAGATAATTAAGCCGAATATAACAGTTGAGCGACCGTGCTAGAACCACGAAACTCTGGAATGCCTAACACCTTCTCCCGGGTTTGTCACACCTCTTTTTTTTGCGGCGCTTTAACATACTCCGGCGAAAGGGAATATATGTATATAAGCGTAAAAAGA
>MU672602.1:56838-68836 GCA_026770625.1 Nicotiana glauca | reverse complement strand
TTGGGACTTTTGTATTTTGATGTTACACCCCTCGCACCTGAGTTGCGAATGTCGTTGGGTGAGTTTTGTTGGTAAATGTTGAGGATCGGTTTGCACGCCGCAACAGATTAATTGCACGCCGCAACGGTGGTAAATGTTGAGGATCGGGTTGCACGCCGCAACAGATTAATTGTCGAGGATCGGGTTGCACGCCACAACGGTGGTAAATGTTGAGGATCGGGTTGCACGCCGCAACAGTGTTAAATGTTGAGGATCGGGTTGCACGCCGCAACGGTGTTAAATGTTGAGGATCGGGTTGCACGCCACAACAGATTAATTATCGAGGATCGGGTTGCACGCCGCAACGGGAATATGGACTGAGTATATTGCTCTGTGTGTTGAGATTTTCGGTATTTCTTTATCAGTTATTACTTGCTCAGTTTTCACTCTTGTTAACCGATTTCTATATTTGAACTGTTGTACCCCCAGCATGCTTCCCTCCCCTTTTAACTGTTTAGATTAGCGTATTCTCTTGTTATTGTATATATCCGTACAGGTTTTTTGTGGTAGGTCCTGTCTAGCCTCGTCACTACCTCGTCGGGGTTAGGCCAGGCACTTACTAGCATATGGGGTCGGTTGTGCTGATGCTACACTTCTGTGCCTTTTTGTGCACATATCAGGAGGCAGCTTACGGACCGCCGCAGCAGTTCTTGATCGGGAGCCGACCTTCAGTCCAGAGACTCTCAGGTAGCCTAGCTGACGTCTGCAAGCTCGGAGTCTCATCTATGTCACTTCAGTTTGTTTGCTTGTATCGATACAGACTCGTGTGTATTTTCTTTCAAACTGATGTTTTTAGTACTCCTTAGTAGTCCGTGAGTGGTGACACCAGATACTGGGTAGAGTTATGTTTTAAACTTCCGCATTATGATATCGTTTTTGTTAAAAGTCTTCCGCATATTTTAAGTATTTATTTCAATTTATTATATTGTTCTAGATAAAAATTTTGAGATAGGTTTAAATAGTTGGCTTGCCTAGCTCCGATAGTAGGCGCCATCACGACCCCGGTGGTGGGAAATTCGGGTCGTGACATAAAAGCAAGTACGAGAAGTCTTATATAGGAAAACGTGGTTCTAAAAAGTAAAACGACCAATCAGGTCATTACATTCTCTACCTCTTAAATAAATATTCGACCTCGAACGATCTTAGATTCATACCTGAAGCACCGAATAGGCATTGATATCTGCTTCGCATATCCTCCTCGGACTCCCAGGTCGCCTTCTCAACTGGTTGGCCCCTTCGTCTGACCTTTACCGCAGAAATCCTTTTGGATTTCAACTAGAGATACTGCCTATCAATAATAGCCACTGTCTCTTCCTCATAACCCAAACTTTCATCCAGTTGAATAGTACTGAAGTCTAACATGTGGGAAAAGTCTGCGTGATACTTCCACAGCATAGATACATGAAAAATTGGATGAACCCCCGATAAGCTGGGAGGTAAAGCAAGCTCATAAGCAACCTCTCCGACTCGCCTCAACACCTCAAATAGGCCAATAAACCTTGGGATCAACTTTCCCTTCTTCCTGAATCATATAATACCCTTCATAAAAGAGACTTTCAAGAGAACCTTCTCATCGACCATGAATGATACATATGCGCGTCCTCTGATTCGCGTAACTCTTCAGTCTAGACTGAGCTGTGCAGAGACTTCTTGAAACAATTTTAATTTTTCTAAGGCATCTTTCACCAAATTTGTACCATACAACTTAGCCTCACAGGGCTCAAACCACCCGATAGCAGAAAGATATCGACGGCCGTATAAAACCTCAAATGCAACCATCTAAATGTTGGACTAGTAACTGTTGTTGTAAGCAAACTCAGCCAAAGGCAAGAACTGATCTCACTGTCATCCAAAGTCAATCACACATGCTCTAAGCATGGTCTCCAAAATTTAAACTGTCCACTCCGACTGTTCGTCGGTCTGAGGATGGAATGATGTGCTAAGCTCTACATGGGTACCCAATTCACTCTAAATAACTCTCCATAAATGTGAAATGAACTGAGGGCCTCTATCTGATATGATGGAGAGGCACGCCAGACGATCGAACTATTTCCCGAATGTAGATATGTTCCAACCTCTCTGAAGTATAAGTAGTCACCACTGGAATAAAGCATGCCAACTTGGTCAACTTCTCAACAATGACCCAAACCACATCAAACTTTTGCAATGTCCGGGGAAACCTGACTAAGAAGTCCGTAGTAATGCGCTCCCACTTCCCCTTAGGTATATGCATCTACTGTAATAGCCTGCCTAGCCTCTGGTGCTCATACTTAACCTACTGACAATTCAAACAGAGCCACATACTCAACTATGTTTTTCTTCATCCGCCACCACCAATAATGTCATCTCAGGTCACGATACATCTTCGTAGCACCTGGGTGAATGGAATATCGTGAACTATGTGCCTCCTCTAGAATCCTCTCCCTCAAGCTATCAACGTTAGGAACACATATGCGACCCTAGAGTCGCATAACACTATCCTCACTAATAGAAACCGGCACTACCCTGTAGCACCCTCTCTCTAAGAACTGCCAATGCGGATCATCGAATGGTCGAGCCTTGATTTGCCCCAAAAGTGAAGACTGAGCAACAATACACGCAATGATTTGGCTGGGCCTCGAGATTTCTAGTCTCACAAGTCTGTTAGCCAAGGACTGAATGTCCAAGGTTAGTGGCCTCTCCTCTGCTGAAATGAATGTCAAGCTACCCATACTCTCTGATTTCCTACTCAAGGCATCCGCAACCACATTTGCCTTGCCCAGATGATAGAGAATGGTGATATCCTAATTCTTTAGTAACTTAAGCCATCTACGCTGCCTCAAATTAAGATCCATCTGCTTGAACAAATGCTGCAAGCTGCGATGATTAGTTTAAACATCATAGGACACCCAATACAGATAATGCCTCCATATCTTAAGAGCATGAACATTCACTACTAACCCCAAGTCATGCATAGGGTAGTTCTTCTTATGAATCTTCAACTGACGTGAAGCATATGCAATAAATCATCCATCCTGCATCAACACCTATCCCAAGCCGATGCATGAAGCATCACAATATACCGTATACATCCCCGAATAGAAAGGCAACACAAGAACCGATGTTATAGTCAAAGCTGTCTCGAACTTCTAAAAGCTCATCTCACAATTGCCGGACCAACAGAAAGGAGAAAACTTCCGGGTCAATCTAGTTAGAGGTGATGCAATAGATGAAAAGCCCTACACGAATCGACGATGATAACCTGCTAACCCCAGGAAACTCCTGATCTCGGTCACTAAAATAGGATGTGGACAACTCTGAACTGCCTCAATATTCTTGGGATCCACCTTAATACCCTCTCCTGATATGATATGCCCCAAGAATGCCACCGACTCTAGCCAAAAAACACTTGGAGAGATTAGCATATAGCTTCTGCTCTCGCAAGGTCTAAAGCACTACTTTCAAATGCTACTCGTGCTCTCCTAAGCTACGTGAGTATATCAAGATGTAGTTAATGAAGACGATAACAAAGGAATCAATATAAGGTTTGAACACCCTGTTCATCAAGTCCATAAATTCCACTAGGGCATTAGTTAAGCCAAAGGACATCACCAGAAACTCATAATGACCATATCTAGTACGAAAAGTAGTTTTCGGAACATCTGAGTCCTGAATCTTTAACTGATGGTACCTTGATCTCAAGTCAATCTTAGAAAAAACCCTAGCACCCTACAACTAGTCGAGTAAATCATTAATGTATGGTAACAGGTGCTTGTTCTTGATGGTATTCTTATTTAACTGGCGGTAATCAATGCACATCCGCATGGTCGCATCCTTCTTCTTTAGAAATAACACTGGTGCACCCCAAGGTGAAACACTTGGTCTAACAAACCCCTTTGCTAACAACTCCTCAAGATGCTCCTTAAACTCTTTCGGAGCCATACTTTATGGTAGAATAGATATAGGCTGGGAACCTGGAGCTAAATTAATGCAGAAATCAATATCACGTTCCGGTGGCATGCCATAAAGGTAATAAGGAAATACATCGGCGAACACCCAGACTACTGGTACTGAATCAATGATCGGAGAGTCTACGATGGTATCCCGAACATAGGCTAGATAATCCAAACAACTCTTCTCGACCATATGTCGAGCCTTCAGAAAAGAGATCACCCGACTAGATGTACTAACTGAGGAACCCTTACACTCTAACCTTGCAAACTTTAGCATTGTTAAAATAATAGTCTTGGCATAGTAATCCAGGATGGCGTGGTACGAGGATAACCAATCCATGCCCAGGATGACCTCAAAGTCAGTTATATCAAGCAACAGAAGATCTGCTCTAGTCTCAAAACCACAGAATGTGACCATACAGGATCGGTAGATCCGATCCACAACCACAAAATTGCCCATATAAGTGGACACGTGAACGGGAGTACCCAAGGACTCACAAGGAATATCTAGGAAATAAGCAAACAGAAATGACACATATGAATAGGTAGACCCTGGATCAAATAGCACTGAAGTATCTCTACCGTAGACAGAAATAATACATATGATAATGGTATCTGAGGCCAATACATCTGGTCTGTCCAGAGAGGCATAGAATCTGGCTAGAGCACCGGCTGGCTGGCCTCCACCTAACTGAGCAGTTGCTGGCTGACCTCTCCCTGTCTGACCTTAATCTCTACGACGACCCCTACCAGTCTGTCTCCCGCCTCTAGGTGGCTGGGCAACCGATGTTGTAATCATGGGATGATGACTCTATTGTACTGCTTTGCCCCGAAGCCTGTGCAGTATCTCCTTATATGACCAAGGTCTCCGCACTCAAAATAACCCTGCGGTGCGGCGACCTGCTGCCCTGATGACTGACCATGATGGCATATATACCCACTAGAGGAAGCTTGAATAGCTAGTGGATGGTACGAACTCTCCGGCATAACACTAAAATAGGAACCAGAAGAACCCTAGAGACCTGAATACCCACTGGAGGAACCCTGAATAACTGGAGAGAGGTAAGAAACTCTATGGTATGGTACTGAAACAGGGGTGCTTGGAGCACCTCGAAGAGGTGGTGGTGCTGAATATAGGGGTCTGGTAGGCTGACTCCTCCCAAACTGACCTTTGCCCCTAGCCGAGGCACCTCTGAACTCTTAAGAGAATCTAGCCCTCTCGTCTTACTGCATCTGCTCCGTATCTATCAGACGGTAGCCCTCAATCCTCCGAGCAATCTCCACCATTAGCTGATAAGGAGTCCCCATCTCTACCGATCGGGCCATGTTGGCTCTAATGCCAGAATGCAACCCTGAAACGAATCTCTGCACCCTCTCTGCATAAGTAGAAAGTATCATCAATGCATGGCGTGATAACTCAGAAAAGCTCGCCTCATAGTCGGTCACTGACAACTGACTCTGCTCAAGCTGCTCAAACTGATATCACAGCTCTTCCCTCTCAGAGGGTGGAATATACCTGTCCAGGAATAACTATGTGAACTGACCCCAAGTGATGGGAAGAGAACCTGCTGGCCCGCCAAGAATATAAGACTGCCACCATCTACGGGCCCTGACCTTCAGCTGGAAAGTAGTAAAGTCAACCCCATGAGACTTTAATATCCTCAAGTTGTGCAGTCTGTCCCTAAATCTATCAATGAAATCCTGGGCATCCTCATGACACTCACACCGAATATAGGAGGGTGTAGCCTAGTCCACCTGTCCAATAACTTCTGCGGGTGCCACTACAGTAACTGGCTGAGCCTCATCCACTAGTAGTGCACCCGAAATCTGATACATTGCAGCTGCATGACCTGGAGCCTCCCCTTCCCGCCTGGGATGTAGCTGGATCCGCCGGAAATAAACCAGCCTGAGTCATGGTGTCCGTGAATCGCAACATACGTCCCATGACCTCTTGGAAACCCAATGCTATCATGAAGTCTGCCGGTGTAGGCTCAGCTGTGGGCACCTCTCCCTAATCCTTAATGATAGGATCCCCCGCAGGCTCCACTGGTGGTACTATTGGAAAAGCTATAGGATGCCCCCGTCCCCTACCTCGGGCCGGTGCCCTCCCTCGACCTCTAACTCAACCTCTAGCAATGGGGGGAGCAGCTCCTTCCAGGTCTGTAACATCTGCTATATGCGTCCTCACTATCTGTGAGAGAATATAAGAAGGAAATTTAGTATACCAATCACTGCACGGTAGGAAATGAATAAAGAGCAGTCTCCTAACATCCTATAGCCTCTCAAAGATAAATACAGACGTCTATGTACCAATCCGCAAGACTCTATTAGGTTTGTCCATGACTTGTGAGACCTCCGTGAACCTAGTGCTTTGATACCATGTTGTCACGACCCAAATTCCATTATAGGTCGTGATGGCGGCAACACTGTTGTCAGGAAAGCCAATCCTAATTAACTAGTGGGTTCGCAATTGTTTTATTTAAACATTTTTAATATTCACTTAATTTAAATTGTAGCAGATCGAAATTTACAAATTTCATAACAATAGAAATACAACCCAAAATAATAGTCTACAGTGTGTGCCACGAACTAGTGTCACATGTACTAGGACAACTAGTGGAATATACAAAAATACCGCTATCCTACTGCCTGAATAGGGTAGATGGTTCATAATCAACTACAAAAAAAGAGAACTCTGGTATGCTGCAGAACAGCTCAGAAGGGGCAGCTCACCATGGGATCTCGATCAGGAATCAGGAACGCGCGTCAGAGGGGTAACTAGATGCACCTGCCTCATATCTTGTACAATTAAGTACAGAAGCGTAGTATGAGTATATAAATAATATGTACCCAGCAAGTATCTAGTCTAACCTCGAAGAAGAGTGACGAGGGGTCGACTTGACACTTACTACGGTCAATATCACTAATAATATATAAGGTTTACACTAAGCATGATTAGTATGAATATAATAACAATCTCATATTTTAGAAGGAACAGATATATCAAATTCAGTTGTGTCATATATTAATTTGCACTTCAAGCATTTGAATAGAGTAAATCATGGAATCATTTCCATATAAATATCATGCGCACATCATGCCGAGGTCGTACGGTCCGGTCCAACATAATGATAATTGTCCATTGCCAGAGGGTCTAATGGCGCGAATCATAGATGCATCTATTTCTACCGATGCAATCGGCCCGATCCACAATGATCAATTATTATCAAGAAGGCACATAAAGGCGCATTTGTAGTCAAAAAAAATCATACAAGTTCTCAAGTAAGTGCATACGTTTGTTTATATTTATTTTCAATCCCTAACATGTCCTAAGTGATCTCATTAGCAAGTAAGAACATAACTATTCGCAAGTATTGCATGATATGAGTCCTAAACTACCCGGACAATTAGTATGATATTAGCTACGTACGAACTTTCATCACCACGTGCATACGTAGCCCCGAAGACAATCACATACATTTATTAGATTCACCTAGAGTTTTATTTTCCTCTTACAAGGTTAGAAAGGAGACTCACCTTGCTCCAAAGCTTACTTCCAATATCAAGAACGTACTCAAACCCTCAATTTGGACGAATGATCCAAAAATAAGTAAATGGAGGTATGAACTAGTCAATACAAGCTCAATAGTTCATATTCTAACTATTAATTTAATTTTCCAACCCTAAATACAATTTTCTAAAAATGCATCCCCGGGCCCATATGCCCGGATTCCAAAATTTTTTGAGGTAAATTGTTACCCATAACCTAAGGATCAAGAATACATGATTTTTACTTTATTCTATAATAAATTTTGTGGTAAAATCTTATTTTTATCAAAACCTAGGTTTTACTCAAATTCCACAATTTTCACTAGTTTTTGTGTATTAATCTACCCAAAAACCAAGTATTGAACTCACATTAAGCAGAAGTAACTTACCTTACAAGTGCTAGGTTGAAATCCCTCTTTGGAAGCTCCCAAATCGCCCAAACAATAAATGAAATGTGTCAAAAATGGACCATTCCCGTATTAAATGAAGGCATTGCCTTCAGCGAATTTCGCACCTGCGGTTAGGGGACCGCATCTACAGTCTCGCTTTTGCGAGGGAACGTCCGCATCTGTGGAATTTGGCTGGGTTGGCTAGGACCGCTTCTGCGATCTGGGGGTCGCTCCTGCGGTTCCGCTTTTGCGAAAGATGAGCTATATTTGCGGTTCCTAGGCTCCTCCCCCTTGGCCGCACCTGCTAAGGCTCGACCGCTCCTGCAGTCTCGCACCTGCGGCTGACCAACCGCAGGTGCGATTATGACAGATACCAGGAGCTTCAACTCCTTCCAAAATTTTCCAACTTCACTCGAGCCTCGGGCCCCGTCCGAACATACTGACAAGTTTGAAGTTATAAAACAGACTCGCTCGAATCCTTGGAACGTCCGAAACAATGCTAACTCTAAGAATCACCCTCTAAAACCAATTGAATCAAACGTATGAACTTCAAGTTCTTTAATTTACTTCCAGTGCGATGAAACACACTTATTCTACTCAGATTGACACCAAATTTTATGTGCAAGTCATAAATGACAATACAGAACTATAAATGAACAAGCAATAAATCTGTGGAGTGGTTATTGAACACATTTAGGCAAGAAAAGCAGAGAATGTTGTATTGTATTCAATATTCATCTCCCTTTATAAAATGACAAGGGTCCCCTCTGCTATGTCTAATAATGACGAGGAAACGCTATTGGTACAACTGTATAATGGCTTAATACGGATCTGTACTATTCTTGCAGACCTAGTCTGCTCTAACCACATGTCCTTGGGAGCTTTTTCGCCTTTCCATGACGATCATCGATTTGTATTGTTGCGAGATTGACCACAGAGAACCTTCGATGTGTTCGCTCGAGGACGCACCTCGGGGTCATACTTCAAATTCTTCTTTGAGCTCCTCGAGGTAGGGCGTGGAGTGCCACATTAGCCCCAAAGTCGAACTCTCCGATTTTGGCCGTATACAGGGATAACAATCTTAGAATAACAAATCTCGAAATAATTAATTTTTGAATAACTTATTTCCCAACTAAACGACCTCTAAGAAAAAATATTTTATTTTATATATTCTAAAACTCAAACTTGAAACTTACAGGTGGAGAGATAACAATCATTTTATTGCACTCCCTTCTTTTTTGTATTTTGAGTAGTATATGAATATAAAATGTTTGAATAGTTTAACAAATTGATTTGTCATAATTTAAGGTAGAAGTTTGTAGTGTAAAAATGAGATATTAGTAGAAAATTACACAATACTTTCAAAACAATTAAATTAATACACTCCATAACCCAAATAGACTATCCATCTTTAATTTGATGGTTACAATTATGAAAATTTAACTATTAACTTATTCTAATATATTTAAAATATTTAACTTTAACAAAATTACCCGATGGCACCTTTTTAATAATTTAAAGAGCGAGTGAGTACTATTCTTTTTTGAAATAGTTTGTAATACTATTTTTTTTAGATCGCCAAATGATCAAGTGATTTTTATATCACCAGATAGTATCAATAATGAGAGAGGTGGACACAAGAATAGTTCGATTATGAGTATACCTAAATAAAATAAAAAACCCTATTAAATTAAGAAATTAATTGGAAGAGGGTTATCTTTTAAAAAATGAGAATTTATAGGCCGCGGTGGAGCCATCATGTTTCACATGATTCGGTCTAATCCAATACTTTAGTTTAAACTCTATATTTATCTTAAAAAATTTATGAAATATATATAAATTATTAATTTAGAATACAGTAACTTAAAAGAATTAAAATCTCGAACCCAAACTTCAAATTCTTCCTTCGCCTCTACTAATGTAGGCATCTTTGCTTACACGGTTCATAATATGTTATTGTCTGAGCAACGAATAAGCTAAAGCAAATCAATTTATAGAATCTTATTATGGACAAATGACAATGATATAGGACTAGAGGTCATTAGAATAAACCCTGATATCACCAAATATAGTTGGATTAGGACCTTTTTAATTATCAACAAAGGTTGTTAGGGAAAGGTAAATTATTACTTTAATTTTTTATCAGAAAATTGAGATTCGAGCTGAGCTTGCTTTGTTAGGAAACATTTTATTCCGTTAATATAAGACTTTCCGATGCAAACTCAAATTTAGTTTGTAAATACTGAATACGAGCGAGAATCCCGAAAAAAAAAAGAACTTATTCAATTAGAGGTGTGAAATATGTAATTGATGGAATAAGACTTTATAACCATCCTATAAAATGGTGCACGTAAGTCTTTTCAAGCTAGACAGCTACTGGTAATTTGGGTCTCATTATCAAAGTCCCTTTCTTCAATTAATCTCCTTTCTTTTCAACAGCATTATTATAGTAAGAGCTTCAATTTTGTTGTACTATCGTCGGTTTGAAATGCTATCATTTTCTTTTGTTTTAAGAAGATTTTTCTCCATTTTGGTTTCTGGAGTTTGTTGATTCTAGCTACGTTACAAAGATTTCCACATGAGTTATTTTCTGTATTTTGTACAATTTAGGTAATATTTTCTTTCTCAGTGATTTGAAAGAATTAAAATGTCGGACATTTAGGTAAGGGATATATATACAACAACAAATATTGTGACTTAATCCCACATTAGTTTGGTGTTTATATATATATATATATATATATATATATATATATATATATATATATATATATATATATATATATATATATATATATATATATATATATATATATATATATATATATATATATATATATATATATATATATATATATATATATATATATATATATATATATATATATATATATATATATATATATATATATATATATATATATATATATATATATATATATATATATATATATATATATATATATATATATATATATATATATATATATATATATATATCCCACATCAAGTATATATATGGTGATCTTAAGGTATCAAAATTAGCCAATAGAAATTATGACTCAATCATATATTAGGCGAGTTAAATTTCAACACATTGTTTTGTCGGTTTTGACGCATTATTAATTATGGTATTAATTTAGCCGATTTTAACTGGTTCAAATTCATACTAACACGTCCATTTGATATCCCAGGTGATCCAAAATAGGGTTTATAAAGTTATTGAAAACATCTCATTTTACCATATTAAACTTTTTTTTTTGATAGTATTAATCTCGTTTAAAGTATCAGTCTAGTCACTCAATAACTAATCTACTTGTGGAGTGCATTTGGTATTGTAGTAGTCTGGTAGTTGTTTTTTAAGTTGAATGTTTAAATAGATTTACAAAATGAAAGAATAAAAGGTATTTTTTTAGGATAATTTTTAGGGAAACCCGTATCCATTATTCTTTGGGTTCGTAATGAGTAACATATTTACCGTGTAATAGTTTGCAAACTACACAGAGAATATAAATTATACCAGACAAGCCCGATGCGACAAGCGTCTAAGAATGCTGATGGTGAAGAAAATCGATCCCATATTAAAAGTTTTGACCAAGGAAGAAATGAAGTTCTTTTGAAAGACAAATGATTAAGCCGTGAAGAATCCAATGAGGTATTTAACTCCACATTATTTATTTATTTCACCTCTTGTAGTTGATTATACGTTTCCAAGGGCAAGGATATTGAACAGTTTGAGAATCGACACTCGAGAGGAAAAAAAGTGAAAGAGAAACAGTACCTAAAAATTGACCCTACCATGAGACAATTTATTGCGAGAAACTACCTCTCTCATTTTCCCTGAGTAATTGTACGTACGTGTGTGTGGAATTATTGACTGACTAGTTTTACTGAATATTTCAGTTGGTACCACATGTGCAGCAGATTTGTACTATATATGCTGGTAAAAAAAATCAATGCACCTATAACCAAGTCAAAGATCAAATATTTTTTTGGGTTTGTAAGTAATGGTGGTGAGTGAACTTGACCCAATTACTTACCATATCAGGGTAATAAATAGGATTTTTACCGCACCTGAATTCTGCTTAC
>MU672602.1:13640-55923 GCA_026770625.1 Nicotiana glauca | reverse complement strand
CCCCCCCCCCAAATCATTTAATTTTACTAGTTTTGTACAGCTGAATTCCACAATAGGGGTAAAAAAAATCCACAGTTAATACCCTTTTGGTACAAAAGATAGAATTATTGTCTGAATTTTTCGGGGGCTTCAAATTAATTATATTTAAGATTAGATCAATTAGATGCTTGTAATGTCCCAAAAGGTCATCTTATATTTTAGACTCGAATCTGCCTCATAAGCCTTAAAAGTCTTATTTTTACTCTCCTCAATTTGCGTGCACAGTCCGGGCGTGTTTCCATAAAGCTTTTATGTTGAAAGCTGATAAAAATAAGAATTTTTGCCTTAAAAGTTAATTTTAGTGGACTTCGGTCAACGTTTTGAGTAAACGGACCTGTACCCGTGTGTTGATGGTCCCGATGGGTCCTTAATGAAATATGGGACCTAGGCGCATTCCCGAAATTTCCAAGGTCCCTAACTCGAGTTATGGATTTTTGTTTAAAATTAAAAGTCTGAAAATCTAATAGTTTAAAGAATTGATTGATGTTTGGACTTGTGGATACTGGGTCAGAATTTTAGTTCCGGAGCCCGGTACAGGTCCAATATAATATTTATAACTTATCTGTGAAATTTGGTGAGAAACAAAATTGGTTTGACGTGATTCGGACGTTTTGTGGAGTTAGAAGTTTTAAAGCTTTCTTGAAAATTTCTTTCGATTCGGTGTTCAGTTCTAGGTGTTATTTGACGATTTGATTGCGCGAGCTAGTTCGTATGATGTTCTAAGCCTTGTACACATGTTTGATTTGGAGCTCCGAGGGCTCGAGTGAGTTTCGGATAGGCTACGGGATGTTTGATTTAGAATTTTTCCTGCAGCAGCTGTTCTGGTGTGTTATTCTTCTGGTTCGTGAAGGTACTCTCGCAAACACGAAGGGTAAGCTGGTCACGATGAGTTTTTCCTCTTTGCGAACGCGAAGGCTTGATCGCAAACGCGGAGTGATAGGGGGTTTTACCCTTTGTGAACGCAACCGGCTCATCGCGAACGTGAAGCATTTGGGACATGGGGGAGGGGTCAGACTTTCCTTCTACGTGAACGCAAGCATGGGCTCGCGAACGAGAAGGCCAGGGGGCATAGCCTTCGCTAATGCGGTGAGAGTTTCGGGATCGCGTAAGCCTAGTAGGGTATCTCTTCGCGAACGCGATGAACACTGTCCTCCAATTCATAAAACAGTCCAAAAACGAGACATAGACCATTCTTTCAAATTTTTAAAAGCTAGAAGACCTAGAGGCAATTTTCAAAAGATAATTTCTTCCTCAAAGTGTTGGTAAGTGATTCTAAACCAATTTCATTCAATTATCCATTGCATTTCATGACTTTTCAACCTAAAATTTACAGTGTTCATGGTAGAATTTGGGGTTTTTGGGTAGAAACTAGGGATTTAAAAAATTGGGAATTTAGACCTCGAATTGAGGTCGGATTCTAATACCAATTATATATATGGGCTCAGGGGTGAATGGGTAAATAGATTTTGATCCGAACCTTGGGTTTTGACCGAGCTTTTCGGGGTCGGTTTTTTTACTTTTAGGAGAAAATTTGAGAAATCTAAATTTATGCATTATAGTTGATTCCTTTAGCAAAAATTGGTGTTATTGAGTTACTTGTTGCTATATACGAGTGGTTTGGAGGTGGATACTAGAGGGAAAATGGTAATTGAGCATTTAGTGGCCCGCAGAGCGAGGTAAGTGTCGTGTCTAAATTTGACTCGAGGGATTAGGAACGCTTGACTTATTTGCTATATGAAATCCATGTGAGCAGCGTATAGGTGACGTGAAGAGTACCTATGCGGCGCCAATTTACCTATATTGCCCACTACAAAAAAAACTGAAATTAGCTACGAACGTCGTCGCTAATCTGTCGCTAAAATGCTCGTTGCTAGCAGAATCTTTTGATAATCCGTCGCTAATCCGTCTCTAAATGAGATTAGCGATGGATTTTTCTGTTTAGCTACAGATCTTGTCCGTCGCTAAACCCTGATTTTTTTAGTAGTGGCCTGTTTCTTTTCTATTCCTCTCATATTGTCTCATTTCATGTCATAATTGCTACATGCTTTACTTGTATTTCCATGCTTAATTGTTACTTGTTAGACATAGTTTCTCTTTGCTGAAAGTATTAGTTGTTTCGTAGTTTCGTTGCCTCCTATTATTTGCTTGAGTTGGTTATTGGTACTTTCAAGGCATATTCTAGATTGGTCTCGCTGAGTAGTATTACCTATGTAAAGTCTCATTGTGTATAAGCTCCCTAATTGTTTTGGTTTGAAGTTTAGCCTTGTGAAGAGTTATGTGATTTGAATTGTGTAATTTTTGTACTTGCTGAGTAACTGACATTGATATTGTGGGATCGAATTGCGCGCCGTAACAGGTGAAATAAGGATGATATATTGAGAAGGAATAAGGGTGAAATAATATGTACGACGGGATCGGGTTGGATGCTGCAATAGGTATAATAGGGGTGGATTGTGGTGAAATAAGGGTGAACTGTGATTGTGATTATTGTGATATGGTGGGATCATGTTGCACACCGCAACAACCTTTATGCTTATATTTTTCCTTGACTGTGTTAGCTGAAGGGTAGTCTTAAATTGCACTTAAGGATTGGTAATAGCTGAACACTGATGCTATACTTCGACAACTGTGTACACTTCTTGCAAGCCACTAGTCTATTTTATCATGTCTTCTTTCTGCTTTTATTATACTCTGTATGCAAGTTATATTATGATTGCCCCGCCGTAGCTTCATCACTCCTTCGTCGAGGTTAGCTTCGGCACTTACGAGTACATAGGGTCGGTTGTACTGATACTGCATTCTGCACTTCCTGTACAGATTTTGGAGCAGGTTCGTGCTGATCAAGATGTTGGCTGTAGAATTCACTTGCTTGGAGACCCAAGATAGTCATATTGGCGTCCGCAGGCCCTGACAACCCCTTCTATACTCCATACTTTACTGTTTTTCTTATTTTGTAAACAATTGTATTTTCTTTGTGACAAATACTTGTAGTAAAATCTTAAAATATTCGTGAACTGTGACTCTGAATTCTGGGTAGTAATAGCATATAATCAAAGTTGTTACTTATGTACTTCCGCGTTTATTTCGACTTGCTTTAGCTTGTTTGTTGTTAATCACTGAAGCTTATAATTAATTACTGAAAAATAAAGGAATTGGCTAATAAAACTCTAACGCTGGCTTGCCTAGTAAGTGTGATGTTAGGCGCCATCATGGTCCCGATGGTGGAGATTCCGGGTCATGACAATGGTAATGGGTTTTCATCATTTTAAAATAATGTAAATTCTATTATCAAGTGCAAATGTCGAAATTTGTAATATAACGTTGGATTTTTAGTTTTTTTTTTGTTGCCATTGAGTTAATTTTATTATCAAGCACAAATGTTGGAATAGTCAATTTATTAGACTTTTCTTCACATATATACACTATAATTATATTTCTAAAAGGTGGACTAAAGAGTATGAGTTGTGCTCCCTCAGTCTCAAATTAGCTGTTATATTTCTAAAAATAATTGTCTCGAATTATTTTTTATTTTAGAAGTTTAATATAATATTAATTATATTTTTTTCATTTTATCCTTAATAGTAAATCTTGAAAATGGAGATAACTCATAAATGAAGTAAATATTCATGAAGAAAAATTATATCTAAGACATAAACAAGAGCAAAATAATCTATATCACTCCTAATTTATTAAGGGCCGTGTAAAAGAGAACCACGTCAAGAGTAGATAACAAAATCAATATTTTAGCTTTATCAGTTTTATATGTTTTCCACTAGTAAAGTTTTGATTCACCAGAGTACCCAATTAGACCATAGGAAAAAAAATAAGAAATATAACCAATAAAAAATAATTCAATATTGAAGGCTTTTTAACAATTGAATGAGGGGTGATATTTAAGTAATGATTCAAAGATATTTATTAGTTCTAATAATCAATAGCAAAGCGACACGTTTAAATGCAATCATTTGTGGGTTAAAGGCTAATAGATTGTGGTGGAAAGAAAGATTGCATTTAGATGAGAAAAGTCTAAAGGATTGCCAACCTAATTAAAGAGAGTAAGTAGTGCATCTAAAGTGAAAATTATGTAGTCAATATTTTGAGCTCAACTCAGTTGTCACTATTTTGCATGAACAATTCCCCAATTTAAAAAACAAAAGAAGAAGAAAAATGTAGAGGGGCAAGGCAATGATTATGGTATAGTAATTCTAATTCTTATAAGCTAATGTTTGTTCTCATCATTTTGCTAGAATGATAAATGTGGGTTTCCCCAACTTATGACAACTACTGCATCTAATTAAAAAATAGTGAAAATGCATCAATGAAAGTGATTTATTAGTTTATTTTTATTCATTATTGAAATTCGCAGCAAATATGGTTATAACATAATTGGTAGAATTCTAGTTCAAGATGCGAATACTAGCATTATCACTACTGCTACTGCTGGGGTGTTCATAAAAATCTGAAAAATCGAACCAAACCGAAAACCAAACTAAATCGATCAAAAAAACCGGTACTTTTTGGTTTGCTTTGGTTTTGGTTTTGAATTTTAAAAACCGATAAAATTTGGTTTGATTTTGATTTTAATCAGAAAAAAACCGAACCAAACCGACTATAGGAGTAGCTATTTCAAATTTATTATTACACCTATATATATGTATATTGTTATACAAAGCTTCAAAAAATTTATGGAAAATGATAATATTTTGCACTTTTAATATAATTCTTTACCTTTACATTCTAGTTTGATTAGTAGTTTTCTTTTGTTTAGTGTAAGAATACATTTCGTGTTAAAAATAATATATTTTTAATTGAGTCCTTAAATTATTCATCACTATTTGATTCAATTATCATTAATATATCCTGGTAAATTATATATTTCTCAAAGGGTAATTGATTTGATAGTGTTACATTGAAAATGTGGCCGGCGGAATATGTGTTTGGTAGTGTATGTCTTATATTTAAGAAAAAATTGATAAATAACCCAAAAAAATCGAAAAACCAACATAAACCGAATCGAGAAAAACCGATTTAATTGGTTTGATTTGGTTTTAATATTTGAAAAACCGACTTATTCTTTTTAGGGAAAAACCGATCCAAACCGAACCATGAACACCCTAAGTCTACTACAATTCCAAATAAAGAGGATTCTTCTAAAATTCTAAAATAAGAATGGACCTGAAAATTCATAGTGGAGTACAAAACACAAAGCCTATAAGTTTAGAATTATGACAATTCCTTAAAAGAAAGGTGCCTATTCTGCCTCAAGGTTTTTCCATCTTGGTTAAGAGTCCAATTCCTTCTTTTATGAAACATTAATGCCTCTACAAGTTAGGAAGATCGTACTAATTTTTGAACTTTCTTCCCTGTACAGCATTTATTAATATGTAGAATGGTCCATTTGCAAAATTTATGTAACTTATAGTATATAATTTTATGTGAGCCCCCAACTTATTTTGCATATCTATACAATCAAAAAGAAAAACATTGCTACATTTAGCTTTGGTTGATTTCAACCATGTTTGTACAATTTTAATTTGGTTTTCAAAAACAAAGCACATGAAGTACCTTTCTTATGTACAGTCAGACCTCTCTATATATTACATTCCTATATAACAATCATTCACTATAAAAACTAAGTTTTTCTCATAACTGATTTTATATGTTATGTTATAATATATGTCATTTATATAATACCTCACTATAACATCCAAAAAATATTGAAACAAACGCGACTGTTATAGAGAGGTCTGACTTAATTAGCCCTCTTTTTCGAACCTTTTCATTGGATTGATATTTAAAGGGAAAAGAAACTTCTCTTGGCACATAATAACACAATATTGTCACAATGTTTTGAGTTGAAAAGCTCATGAATATTTTGATAATGAAGCATATGGGAGGTGAAATAAAGGTAAAGTAATTTTAAATTTGAAACAAGTAAGGTCTTGACCTAATTGTTAACAAGTCAATACTAAGAGGGTGTTTGGATTGGCTTTTAAGCTATTCAAATTAGCTTTTAAGCTCTTTTTAGCTTTTTTCAGTGTTTGGGAAAGTCAGCAAAGTGCTAAAAATAAGTTAAAAACTGTTTAAATCAAGCCAAAAGCAAGAAGCTGGACAACCCCAACTTATTGCTTTTTGGTTTAAAAACTATTTCTGTTGAAAAGCCACTTTTTTTAAGCCAATCCAAACGGGCTCTAAGATTCCGAGATGTAGAAGTATTAGCTTCAAATTTCACTATGGTATGAGTACTGTAGTTAAATTAAATCCTATGTGTATATTCTTCTTGCTAATATTTGCTATAGCGTGTGAACATATATACAAGCTGGTGTTATGTAAATATTGCAAAGGTATTTCTTTGTAATTTTTTTTTTTTTAAAAATATCTTCTTACCCTTGACAAAAAAGAAAAGGTTACAAGTATCTCATACTCAAATATTGGGGTCCCTCAAATATTAGATGTTTTGGGCTTTAAAAGAGGCTCTTCTTTTGGGACAAAATCACTTTTAGCCCGTGGCCGAAATTTTTATATTACTCTATATATATATATTTCTATTATTTTGATAGCAGCTATATAGTAGCTATATAGTGTCATTTACTCTCTTCTTTTCCCTATCTTTATACTTTCTTGGGCCTCCTAGAAGTTGAAATTGAACTATGGGCTGATTGTGTGGCTTCTTGGTTTGATGAGTACTGGGCTTTTATTGGTGCCATCGCTCTGGACTTGTAACTAGGAGATAAACAAATTAGGTTCTTTGCAAAAATTGCCGGTCATATTCATTATTTTTTTTTTAGCTATATACATAATTATATACATATAATACATATATTATATCTCCACCAACTATTTTTTATTTAAGTGATTGAGTAAATGGCTATTTGGGTTAATATTTGAACAACAAAATATTATGGGCTAACTGCTTCCTATTGCTAGTAGAAATTCTGGGCCAAAATCCAATACATCCACAATCTTAAGTTGGGCCGACCACGAAAATAGAATTATCCTTCGACAGGGAGCATTTTACCCTCTATATGTGCCTTTGTCACTATTAAAAAATTGGGCTTTGTACTTAGCTATACTATAATAGAAATCTATTCAATACTTTTATTTAGGTTCCTTATTAATTACTTTATATACCTATGTTTACTAGTTTTATACAAAACCTTAAAAAAAGAGGAAATAAAATATACCTTAAATAGTGAGTATCAGTTACAAAAAATATCTTACACTTAAGATACCCAAAATCAATACTTACCTAAAATCCCTTCACGGTAAGAAACCTACCGCAAATTCATCACATCTCTTTTCAATTACCAAATCCCTTCACCGTAAGAGACCCACCCCAATATCATCACTCTGTTTGCAATTACCAAATCTCTTCACTATAAGAGACCCACCTTAAAATTGTTCTCTTGCGAACGATTGAAAATATAACTTGGAGTTTATATCTCAATGTTGAGGGAGATTGGTTAAGTTAGAGTTGTTTTTAGGTAAAATTTCATATTGAAACTCGAAGAAGAAAAGTTTCTGAATTGTATCACGATTGTATTATAACTGTGCCATATTTATTTTATAATTGTATCACAATTGTATCAAAGTTGTATTTGATATATCAGTACCTAAAATAATACTTAATACAATTATAATACAATATTGTTTCAGAACTTAAGTTTAGAGTTGTTATTGAAACTTGAAGAAGATGAGGAAGATCAAAATTATATCACGATTGTGTCATAATTGTGTTTGTATTATAATTGTTGCACAAGTTGTATCACAAATGTATGATTATTGTATATGGTGATGAGCACTTGTAAGTTATGAGCTATTATCCTATTAAACAGTTGAAGTAAAGTTAGCAGCTTCTTGCCGAAGACGTGCAACTATTGAAGAGAGAGAGAAGAGGAGATCTGTGCATTGAAAAAATTAAGAAGCATGAAATGAGGAGAGATGTGAAAAAAAGAGAGGATATAATTGAATATCTTAATTAAAGACATTAATAATGGGATGAGAGATTTTTAAGGGAGGAATGTATACAATTTGTAAGAAAAAACTATATAATTTTTGAAAACTACAAAACCTAGAGAAAATAAATTAATAAGTTCCTATCATAGTATATATAGGAAAAACTCCCTAAAAAATTGTTTAAATTCGTCCAAGAAAACCGACCGTAATCAAAAATTGTAAAAAGCGACCGATTTCCGACCGCTTTTGATTAGTCGGAAAAATGATATATACTGCTACCTCCTATTAGCAGAGAGATATTGAATAACTCTACTCACCAATAACTTCAAAACGCCTAACTAAAGATGTGTTATGTCAAAGCCATCTGCACCCAGCTTTCTCCTCTCTTCTGAGTCATCATCTTCAAAATAAGTCCATGCCAAGCATATCGGAAACCAACAATCTCAAGCAGACCATCATCAACGCATGGAGGAGTAAGGTCTATCCATTATTTTGACATTTGCTAGCTGTGCAATATTTCTGCAGAAAAAACGGAGTCATTCAGTGTTTAGTTTGAAATTTGAAATGAAAGAGGCACTCTTAGTCCATTACAACATCATCCTCTTCACATGCTAATGGAACACAAAACATAGATCGACAGACAATATAAATCAATTCTTTGCAGCAGGAGATAAAGTGTAAACATACCAAGATCATAGATGTCTTGGTACATCACTATCTGACATCAAAGGCAAAATACAAAAGCATGAGAATGATATTGAGGATTCATAATGAGATTAATATGCTGATACTATATCACAAAGTCCTAATACCATAGACTGTGATATTTTGAAACGTCCATTTCCTGGCATTATGGCCATAAAGTTCATTAAATATCTAAAATGTTTTGTCGCTAGGTCATAAGTAATAGTTTTATCTTCCTTCTTCTAGCACATGCAAAAAGAAACCTCTTGTAACTAACTATCAAATTAATTCCAAACCATAATGATGTTACTATCAGGGGAGAAAGGTAATGGAATGTGTTCAAACCTCTCTTTTAAAAAGCAGAATTGGGACTCGCCCGGGGGCGCACACTCGTAAAACGCTCCTGGGCTTATATGTGGGGTTTAGTTCCGTGAGACTTACGCCTCGGTCGTCGGGGCTTACGCCTCGGACACGCCCAACACCCAGCGTACTAGGCTCGCCTAATAGAATTTTATACAATTGTGTGTAGCTAACATTATAATTCCTCAAATTTTCTTAATAAATCGTTGACTATTCAAAACTACTTTTTTCTTAATCATAAATCATTAAGTTGAGAGTATTTTATGTCATAAATAAAATAAAATTTATTGCACGTTATCCACTAAGACTACTATGATAGTAAATTTTAAATAAATCTTTAATTTAGAAGTATTTATTTATTAACTTTTGTTATGTCTTTATTATATGACAATCCATAAATTTTTTATAATTATTTTCGTAAATATTATTTATAGTAAAGAATCTTATTGGGACAGCTATCTAACCGCCTAATATGGATTCATACAAATCTATTTCGGGATTTATGCCACGATCTTGGGTACATGGAATGAATCTAGCTCATTCTATTACCAATTCATAACGGCGTTATCTCGAGGTTAAACATACTCGGCTCCGATGCTCACCGTGAACTTTGATCCTCGGGCATTTTACTTTGTCGTCGAGCTTGAGCCTGGTCTATCGAGCTCGACCTTGATCTACCCTGGACTAAGACTTAAAACAACCCTTCGAGCCTAGAAAACCGGGCATTCCTAATTTTAATCGTATACAGATAGTCCCCGCGTTTCTTAGAGTAAGATGATAGGAAATGATTTGATATTCGTTGCTCTATCGCCTTGATCATGATGTCAATCTCGTGATGTCAGCGGCTAAATGATTAAAAAGTCGCTTTCGCATAGTTTCCAAGGTCATTAATTGGAGGCGTCTGCTGGTCGGTTATTAGCTCCCCCAAATCATTTAAGGAACCTTTATAAATAGGCCAATTCCACAACTTTTGCAATCTTTACTCCTCAAATCATCATTAGGATCTCATTAGCTTCTTTAACTTCCCTGAGTTTATCCTTTTCCCAATTTGTTCTTTACTACAACGTCAACTTCTTCTCTTATCTTGAATTTCTCTACCACAATGGCTAAAACATCTAAAAATGTTCCCCAAAAAGAAAAAGCTTCATCGTCGCAACCGTCCAGAGGTAGAATGGTGGTGCTACCTCATATCGAGAAGTGTATTCCTAGGCTATATGAGCTAACTTCCTATTTTAAAATTCATCAACCTGCATTGACACCATGTCGATGTGAGCCCATGTCTCTATACATCTGCTTAATAACCGAACACGAACTTGAGCAGGTAAAAAAGGACTGTAATTGGAAGAACAAAGATGTTGTAATCCCTTCCCCTGAAGTGGACATCACTACCCATAAGGCATGGCACTTAAGCATGTATACCTACCCTTTCACGTTGGGCCCCGCAGATCCAGCTCTGGGTTCCACAGACCCAGTAATTCTTGATTTTTGCCAACAATACCAGGTGACGCTTGGCCAGATCTACCCCCTCTTTCTGGCACATTGTTAATCTGATCGAGTATTTCTCGGGCTTAGTCGAGGGGATTCCTTTTACCCTCGACCACCTGATCAGGCTATACAACCCTCACCTTTATCGAGGGGGTTTGATAAAGCTTCAATGCTGATCCTTGAAATCCCTCTTCTCCAGCATCGATGAGGAAAAGGACAGAGGATGGATGGGCTGTTTGTCCGAGTCAGGACCTCCGATTTGATTCCTACCGAGAGGATGCCGCACCCTGAGGAGTGGAACATGAAACATAAGTACAAATTTATCGATGGTGATTAATACCCTGCTTTCCCTACTTTTTCTCAATATAATTCTTTTCTGATGATGCAGTTGTTGCTTGGTTTCCTGGTACGGTCCCGGACCTCGCAGGCTGGGTCCATTAACTCGCCTCCACTTCTTCATATGCAGAACGGAGTTGGCGTGACTTGGCCAAGGGTCGATGGGAAGATAAAAAACATGGTGACTTCTCTTGTTCATTTATTTATGTTTCTTAGTGAAATACTTACTTTATCATTATGCAGGCCTCAGAGACGCCGTTGCTATGCGGCCGCCCTCTCCCCCTAGTGAAAAGAAATTCCAAAGCCTACCAATGAAAAGAAGAGTAAAAGGGACCGCCTGCAAATTCCCCGAAGCTAAATAAAATCAAGGCTCGAAAATCTAAAGCCAATACCATGGCCCTATCTCAAGAAATAGCCCAGCGTCTTCAAGATGAGGATGAAGAGGGGGAGATGACGACTGCCTATTGGTAACTCAAAAAAGAGAAAGCATTGATGCTTTGAAGGCCGCTAAACCGATGGTGGTTGACGCGGTTCAATCTTGCCCCGAAGAAATTTTGGAGGGGAGCTCGAGTAGAGTCCCTAAGCCATCAGGTGGTAAAAGTGTATCTCGTCCCAAGGGAGATTTGGTGAGAGAGCCTAAAGAGCCAAATTCCGAGGCCCTCCAAAGAGAGGATAATATCCCAAGTGAATCACTTGGGATAATTAATGTAGATAACTTGTCGTCGGGCCTGATATTCTCTGAAGGGCAATTCCGAGATGCCAAGGCCATGAGGAATCCTGATGTGGGAATGACCCATAAAGGGAATGATATTTTTTGGGAGTGCCTAGCAGGGGTCGAAGATGGTCCCGATCCTGATGCCTCATTTATCTTTGATGAGGCCCAGAGTCTTCTTAAACAAATAAGGTTTTGTCCTCATAATTGCGATCGAATTTTACTCCTGTTTTCCTAAGTATGATTCTTTTTCTCTGCGTGAAAGCTGTGGTGCTTTATCGGGAAGCATTTTCCAAATCTCGAGCCTAGCTTGCTCGGTGTGAAGCCAAACTCAAGAAGTTGATGGAAGAAATGGACGACCTCAAGCACCTCTATGTACAGAAAGAGAAAGAAGTCAGAGATCTCCGAGTTGAGTTGGCGAAGGCTCCTCAGGAACAGACTGAACTTATCGAAAAGGTATTGTAGCCTTTGGGGTTTTGTTATGTCTTCATTCGATTTAGTGATTAACACTTCAATTTTTGCTGGCCCAGCAGGAGGGCGAGCTGGTGGAGCAGCTCCGAGAAGAACTCAAGATGAAAGAGGCCAAGATCCTAAGGTGGAAACAACACATGAACTGTATTGCCTCAGAGAAAGATACACTTCGGGAGTATCTAACTTCAATATAACTCCAACTTCAAGATGCAACGGAGGAAAGCTTGGCCCCTAGCTACAAAATTGAGGAGCTCGAAGCTAAATCAACCGTTGAGCTTGCGAAGGCCAAATCTCAGGCGGAGGCATTTGTGTCATCGTATCGAGCTGACGCTAGAGCTTCTAACACTCAGGCATAAGAGATCTCCATTCCGGCTAAAGTTAAGTTATCATGTGCTCTCGACCATGCCAGGCGACAATCCTGGAGAGAAACTCTCGAGGAGGTACATGCTCATGGATTCGACCTCTCAGCTGATATTTAAAGAGCAAAAACTTTAGAGGAAAAGGCTGGCGCTTTGCTCTCTGATGGTGAGGATTCCGTTAGTGGATCCGAGAGCGGAGGAGATGAGGACGAAGTCCCCGAGTAGAAGGTTCCCGAAGTAGATTAGGTTCCTTTGTTTAGTTTTTGAGTAAGGCCTTTCGTTGGAATTGTAAATACCCTTTTACAAATATAAAGAATTTCCTTTGCTCCACCTCCGATTTGTATTGAATTCTGGTTTATCTTTAATTTGTGGAAAATTTTAATAATTTTGATGATCAAGCAAAAATCGGTTTGGATTTTGAATATAACAAACCCTTAGGTTTTTTAATAATCAATGGACGATCTTCGAACTTATAACAGAATACCTCTTAAGGTTTTCGTTAATCCTCGAGCTATGCCATGGTTAATTTGATATGAGCTCGGGATGACAGGACTCTTGAGTCCGAGTTGAATAAGAGCAAGGTCTCTAACTCTATATGTTATGGCCTTTAGGCTCTTTTATATTGGCCCTTAGACTCTATTAGGTCGGCCTTAGGCTCTTTAAGTTGGGCCAATTTTCCCTCTAAAGCGGCTACAATTTTCCCTCTTTTCGGCTAAAGGACTTAGTGAAAATTTTTCTATGCCTTATGTTTACCGTGAAACTGGTAACAACAATTAAATTTGTAAATGGGATTCTAAAAAAACGTGATCTATTCTCGAGCTAGTTGTTTAAAGCAGTTGATGTTAAAAATGTAAAGTTTAACGATGAAATACAAGTTAAAATGAGGCAGTAACCAAACCGAGGAGCCTAATGTCGAGGTATGGGACTAGTTGATGGGGAACCTCGAGGTTGATGCCAGAGTCAAGCTCGAGGTATCGGGGGCAGTCAAGAATAGGATAACAGTTAAGATATGATCAAATAAGGTTCTCTATGGTCAATACCAAGTAATATAGCAAAGAACAAGTAAGAAAACTATAAATATTAGAACGGCCTCGGGCCAGTGAGAACAAGCAATTTAGAAAGAAGAGAGAGAGAGAGAGAGAGAGAGAGAGAGAGAGAGAGTGAGAAAGAGAGAGAGAGAGAGAGAGAGAGAGAGAGAGAGAGATTATTGCACTTGTGTAGAATCGTGGGAGCAACATCAGCCGTTTACAAGGTGGCATGTACCCCCCTTATATAGGAAAGGGAATACAATATTATACAGAGTGCATTGAATGCAAAGATACGGGGATGGGACGGCTAGGCAAGGTACTAGTGTTCACTGATTCTAGTCGCTCACCTCTGGAATCCCTCATCCTCGGAGCCTTTGCTGGGTCGCAGACGAACCTCGAGGGAGGGATCTCGATAGTACTCATGCAACCTCGAGATGCTGATATGACTCCTCGAATACACTTTAACGGTGAGAAATAGACCCCCTCTAATTTTACCGCATATAAATAGTCTCCGTTGTGTCGAGTTCATCATTATCGGGACGTCAACCGTCTAAGAGCATTAAATGTCATGACCTCGAGAACCGTGCAAGGCCGCCGTCAGATGCGATAATTGAGAAACCCATGACCTGCCATCGACCTGTCCCTTCTGCTTCCCTAGCGGTCCCTATAAATATATCGTTACCAGACACTCACCATTTTCACCCTACTTACAAGACGGTGAATCACAATTTTATATTTGACATATTTTCATCTTCTCACAAAAAGGTTTTTATCTTTTGACATGGATAGGACTTCATGGATAGGACTTCAAGGACGGTTCCCCGACGGAACAATATTACTTCATCGTCCCGACCACCCGCGGAAGAAACTAGATCAATTCATACTTTGGAATAATGTAGCCCGCCTAATCTCGACACGTCAACGGATTTTGATGTCGAGAATACCTCATCTATGTCGGGTCGGTGCAAGCACGTGTCGCGATACATCAATGTCGTGACCGATGTTAACAAGGTGAGGGATGACTGTTGATGGAGCGAGGGAGTGAAAGTGGAGATTCCTGGCCTCGACAATAACATTACTGACTTCAAGGCCGTCTTTCTTCATGTATATACTTACCCGTTCACTCTGGGCCCTAATAAATCTGTCGAGTCTCCTCCCCTGGAAATCGACCCGGTTATTCTTGACTTCTGCGATCGATACCAGGTGACACTTGGTCAGATCTACCCTTCTTTTTGGAGGATAGTTCTGATGCTTAGGCCCTTCATGGAAGGGGTTGAGGAGGAAGTTTTTACCCTTAACCATTTGATCAAAATGTTAAACTTATCGAGGCTTAATCAAGCTCCGCCATCGCTCCAAAAATCCTTTTTCACAAGCATTGATGAGGGGAAAAATCGGGGATGGTTGAGCAAGTTTATCCGAGTGAGGACCTTGAATATCATCCTGGCCCGAAGAATGCCCTTTTCGGAGCGGTAGAATGCCCGACGTAAGCAATTTTCCTTCTATCTGCTTTTTGACTACCCTTTTATTTGACATAACAATCTCTTTGCGCTGGGCCGGGGGTCCTTGAAGAGGACATTAATGTAGCTTCGGATCGCACAACCAAATTTGGTGCAGCTTCTACTAGGAGGACTGTTGGTGTTGATCTTGAGGGATCGGAGTTCGGGGCCTTCCAGGAAAGTGGGTTGCCACTTGGAGAAATCGATGAACCGAATGACTTTATTTCGAGCTTTCTGATATCATCAGGGGAACTCAGGGATGCCCAAGGGATGATCGGCGCCACAGTTGAGATTCCTCCCAAAGGGGGAGGCTTTATTGCCAACATTTTTTATGGTGTTATCGACATGGCTGATCTCGATATCTCTGGCGCCGTTAAAGCGGCGGAGAAAACCATCCAGCAGGTGATAGTCATTCCTCGCATATTTCTTTCATCCTGAATCATCATTCATTGTCTTACTAACCTTTTCGTTGTGCCGCAGTGTAAGGAGATATACGACCATGCTATCCTTCGGCTCCGCCGGGAGCTTTCTTGTCGCGAAAAGGAGCGCAAGGAAATTGCTTCGAAGCTACATGATTCAGAGGCTCGCTTTGCCCAGGGAGATGAGATCTGGGAGAGCTTCATACCGCTTTGGAGACGGCGCTCCGGGAGAAGACCAATCTTGCTGCTCAGGTATTTTGCATCGCTCATGCCCGACCTTTCACCTCGTATTCACATACGTTTTGGGTTTGTATATTTATTGAATCGCCCTTCTCCCTTTGGTTGAGCAAAGTCGCTCGTAAATTAATCTGTTGAAGGCAGAGATTTCCTGGCTGAGGGAGCAAGATAAGATAGCGGTTGGGGAATTAGTGGTATCCTGGGGTCTTCTCACGGACCCTCGCTAGGAGATTGCTTCTTTGGCTGCATCTAAGTCTGAGGTCGAATGAGATACTGCTTCTTATCGGGAATATGCGGCCACAATTCATACAATGGTTCGTGACCTATCTATGGCAGTTGAGTAGAAGCTAATCCAAGCTATCGAGCATGCCAAAGAGGAGACGAAGAGGGAGACCTTGGAAGAACTCGAGGTGAGAGGCATCGACATATCAACTGACCTTAAGGAGGCCCGTGCAGCGGAGAAAAGATTGGCGCTCTTGGTTTCCCCTGATAAGGGTGAAGATGATAGTGACGAGGAGTAGTCTCCGTGTCTTTTTTGTGTATCTTCCTTTTTGATTCGTGTGCCCTCCCAGGAGGGCAGATAGTTTAAAGATGTTTTTCTCTTTTTATTAACTTATAAAAGGAACTTTCATTCTGTCAACGCTTCTACTTGCCTTTTTGCTTTTACGTTCCGACATCAGCCCTTCTGGTTTTTTATAGGGACAAACTGGGGCACTAAGACTGGCCTTATCCCGAGGTTGAATCAACAGCTCCTTTCAAACCGATATTTATGACATCGGGGGTCTCCCAAGATCCCACAGTTTTTCGAGCCATGTGGGACCCGGGGTGATTCTTCCAATACATTCCCCTATGAGAGGGTGACGTTAATGATACCAGAACTAACTGGCCCTCTTGGGCAACCGAGCAGTTGCCATTTTACCTCTATATATTTGCCCATCTTCCTCTCAAGTGGCGATTTCACATTTTCTTGATAAGCATATCTCCTATACAGAGCCTGGTGTTTTGTGTTAGTCCTTGCGCTTCCCTATTTAAGAAAATGTTTTCCTGGACCCTCATCTTCTTCCCCCTATTCTGCCGTAGTTATGGCTGCTGCTTTGATGCATGATCCTCGGACAAAGGGGGTTCCCTCCTATGTTCCTTCTTCAATCTGTACCAACGACTCTTATTTGGTGTCGGGAGAGCGAGGCTCGGGGTGTCCTACCTCGAAGAGGGTTGTTATACCGGGGAGGCCTCCCAATGTTCCGGGCTATCAAGAGCATGTGTCGAGGATTGTTTCATCGGTGAGGGAAAAAAATCTCAAGATGATCAAAAAAGCATATGGATGGGGGAAAGGCGCGATTTTTCAAGCACCTTCCCCCGAGGAAAGTGTCATGACATATGTTGAGGGATTCTTTAGTGTGTATATTTATGTTCTTATGCTGGGTCCTCCAGACCGAGTCGTGCTTGATTTATGTAAAAGATACCAAGTAATGTTGGTGCAGGTTGATCCCTTTCTTTGGAGAATAATGTAGTCGATACGATACTTTGCTGACAAGGCCAGGATAGAATTCACCCTCAGCTACCTAGTGAGGTTGTATCGTCCATTGTGCTATCGAGGCCTGATTGCTCTTCAGCGTAGATCCACCCGAGCTTCTATGATCGGCAGCGTGGAGGACGAGGACCATGGATGGATGAGTCGGTTCGTTCGAATTCGAACGACTGATATTATCCTTAGAGAATTTTTGCCGTTTCCTGAGAAATGTAATTTTACACGTAAGTGCTGCATTTGAGCTATTTATCTCAACACGAGGTTGGCCCTGTAATGCTATCTTTATGTTCTTTGTTTATAGAAACTCATTGGTTGCCAGGTGAGGTCCCTAATCTAGACGAATGGTCTTGTAAGTTGGCAGCTTGATCGATTCATAATAGGCCCCGGTAGCGAGATCTATCAAAAGGGAGATGGGAGGAGAAGCATCATGGTAGGTGCCTGGCATTCTGTTCTCCTTAAGAGATGGATTCCTTGTTGCCGGCTCATCTGACTTACCTGCTGCAGGTGTTAGGAGTCCATTTGAAGCGAGGTCGAGTTCCCCAAATGGGAATGAGAGATTGTTGACACCAGGATCAAGGAGTGCCGGTAAAAGAAAAGATGCTCCGGGGTGCGAGAAGGCTTATAGTGAGGCAATTTCTTTGCAGCTGTTAAGGGAAAGTGATTTGGTTGATTGGCAACATTCTGAGATCAGTACACCGCCGGACGATGTTTCGGCCTTCGACAAGGCTCAACATTTTGGCCTCATGGTGAGTTTCGGCTGATGTAAGGATGTTCTGGCCCTACGCTCCTCTTTTTTTTTCTTTATTTATCTAGCTTCCTTTATCAGGCTTTTGATAGGCTCAAAGCCAAACTGTTTCATTGCGAGGCCCCCATTACGGGAGGCTCGCGATAGGGAGAAATACCTCAAGTTTCTTTGTACGGCAAAGGAAAGCGATCTCGCCTTTTTGCTGTATGAGGTAGACCGGAGCCGAGCCCAGAGGCCCTCTTGGAGAAACAAGTACCCTGTATTTCGTGTTGGCCTGTATTCCCCCTTTTTTCTTATTGTCTTGATGTTTTGCTATTTCAATTGAAAGATAAGGCGGATGAGCTAGAACAATTCTGGGGTGAAGTTGGCAAAGCTAGACGCGAATTTACCGAGCTACGGGTGCATGTGAATGCCCATTTTGTGGCCAGGGAGAGGGTTCAGATCAGGGCTTCCGCTTTTGAGGCGTAAATTCAGACCACCCATGCGAATGATTCTGCTCGGGCGAAGATGATCGCGAGACTTTCATCCAAGCTTTTGAGGGTGAAAACCCAGGTGGTGAATGTCTGCGCCGAGGGTGTGATGAATAATACCGGGGCGGAAGAGAAAATGGTGGCTTATTTAAAAAGCGTTGTCATTGCTAAAGTTGAGCTGAAGAAGATCCTCGATCGTGCAAATAATAACAAGGAATATGTGAGATGCATATCTCGAAGGGAAATCCTTGAGGAGATTCATTCCAGGGGCTTTGATCTCTCGGGGGAGATCGAGCAAGCCAAAGGTGAGGAGTACGATGACAAGTTCCTTCTGTCCGATGTTAAGGATGATGAAGAGGAGACCACCAGGCCATAGTTGCCAAAAAAGGGGGGAATGTCTATTCCATACCTTCTTCGCTGCGTATACAACTTTTATTATACATCGCGAGTTGAGATTGTGCTCCGTCGTCAATATGTAAAAATAAGAGGGGGAACCCCGCAATTTGTATCTTCTATATTTCTATTTCATTGGAGTTTCAATTGGGTCGATTCGACCTTGCACTTGACCTTAGGGTTTTGTGTTTCAACTTTTGTGGGTCCAGTATCCGAGTCGCATTGCGATTCGAGCTTTAATTGACCCTCAACTTTTTTTGACTTTCTTTGAGACAGTGGCTCTTACACTGCTTGGTCGTCGGGACCTTCTGATATGTGGCCCGGAGGCTTGCTAGTTAATTATTTCAGATCCAGTCTCCGAATAGTGTTATGACTCAAGCTCATTTTAATCCTCAAGTTATTAATTTTTAAGCCGGCGATAATGGCTCTTAAATTTTTTGGTCGTTGAGACCTTTTAGTGTGTGGCCCGAAGGCTTGTTTAGCTGATGATAATGGCTCTTATGCTTTTTCCTGTAGGCTTTGTTTTTCGCTCGTTAAGGTCTTTTAAAATAATTTTTCCTGACCCGCCGTCGGTTCCAGATGAAATCGATTTCAAGTCATTATCGGTGATGTTTTGAGCACCTCGGAAGGTTCATAGCTCGTAGGCTGAGTTGGTCAAAGCCTTGTGATTTGGAGCTGACATGGTCAAATCTCTTTTTGCCTGTTAAGGGAAGCCTATTTTAACCGATTCTTTCCAAATTATATTCGAAGTAATGGCGTGCGATTTTGTTTAGCAATGGTCGAGCGTCCCGAAGTCACATTAATTTGGTTGTATCAGCCGTTTTGACCGTAGTCATATGTGTTTGGCCGGAGCCATTTTTGATCCCGAGTGATAGTTTAGGCATCTACATCGAGGGTATGCCCTTTAGGGATTCTTACAAATGCGACGTATAGCCTAAACTTCGGGATTTTGAGTTTCATGCCTGTTGAGGTCTTACATTTTGTCTTTCCTATTGAGATCTTACAGGTTTGTCATGCCTGTTGAGGTCTTACAGTTTGTCATGCCTATTGAGGTCTTACAGTTTTGTCATGCCTGTTGAGGTCTTACAGTTTTTCATGCCTATTGAGGTCTTATAGTATTGTCATGCCTATTGAGGTCTTACAGCTTCAGGTTTTCCAGTACAAGGCGATTGGCGATAGTCTCTGAGTCATCGAGTTTGATTAGGCATGAAGGCTGTTATTCGTGAGCTTAGAACTGCCTCGTCGAGGCCTTACGAGCCCGGAGTTCCGACCCTAGGGTCGTACGGGTGCCAAGTCTCCGAGTATCTCGAGATGCATTTGGTGGAAGGGCCCTTGCCCTGAGCATATTGAAATCCCCTTTACTGGAGTACAAGATGCTGAAAAATATTCTTTATTTCTTGGCGCAAATACATGTTGTAGATACGTCCTATTTTGTTGCTATGATCTCGGCCCGTATAATCGCGGCTCCCCGAACCGTTCGGCCCGGTGCATCTTTTCTTATTGGGGATTTGTTCGTCATTTCTCGGAGTGGGGATGGTTGTAAAGAGAGTCCCGTAGGCTCACTGAATCCTTCTTGGGAAGTGCGTCGATGTTGCCTCGTTAAAAACTCCCGTTGATAAAAACCCATTTTGGGATAAAAAACCGATTAAAGGAAAGAGTGCAACGGATGCTTTGAAGCCTTAGAACCTTCGAGATGGGGTGTCGTCTTGATTACCTTGTTCGTTGACCTACACAAGAGTTATGGTGAAGCAGAAGATGGAAAGAGGGATGGGCGATTATATCTTGGAGGCAATGGCGCTTCTCGAGTTCAGGCGCGTGTTCGGCGGTTGCTAAGTGGTCCTTTATTCAAATGCTTTTAGGGAGATCATTAAAAAACCATGTGGACGACGTGTTGAGTCTAGTCAGCTTTGTTCCTTTTTACTATTTCTCCTTCTTGCGGTTGATTTTTAGCTCAGTTGCTGAGAAGTTCTCGTAGGAGCCCGTTATCGAGCAATCAAGGCACTTCCTCTCGGAGCTGCCTGTAGTCTTCGGTTCGGTGCCCTTGCAAGTTGTGGTCCACTCGCAAATCAAATTGTAGTTCATGTGGGAAGGATCCGAATGCAACGGTCTGGGCCATCTAGTGTCCCTGATTTTGCTAATGGCGAACATGATGTCTGACACATCGACGTTGAAGCTATACTCTAATAGAAGGGGTGACCCTATTGCCCCTGCGTACCCTTCGAAGCCACCCATGTTGAGGGGTCCCCGAAGGTTCTGCCCTTGGTTTGTCGATCGGTCGTTGCGTGGCAGATTGCAATTTAGAGTGTTTCTCTCATCGGGGTATGGTTGGTACCTTTCTTTGTTTGGTCTTGGCTCCTTCGCCAAGAGCCTGCTCGGGTATACTGAGCCCGAAGGGGCTCCTAGTTGGGCGTCCTCGACCCTGATCTTTAACTGTTATCGGTTGTGGACGTCCGATCAGGTTACAGTGGGATATTCGATCAGGTTCTCTTTCAGCTGCCTCGATGCCATTGAGATTTGCTCGTTCAAGCCTTAAGTAAAGTCCTGCACTGCCCAATTGTCGGAGACCGGGGGAGCTCCATTTGTTCTGTCTGAAAATGAGACACGAATTCTTTTGCACCATTTCATTCTCCCTTTGTTTAATCTTGAATACATCGGACTGCCTGGTTACGACCTTGATAGAACCGGCATGCACCCTCACAAAGGAGTCTGCCAGCATGCCGAACGAGTCTAGAAGTTGGGAGCTAGGTTGTGGTACCACATCATGGCCCCCTTCGAGAGCGTTTCCCCAAATGTCTTTAGTAGGACTAACTCGATCTCATTGTTCTTTATGTCGTTGCCCTTCACCGCACACGTATAGACAATGACGTGTTCGTTGGGATTCGTGGTCCCATTGTATTTTGGGAGTTTCGACATCCTGAACTTCTTTGGAATTGCTTTCTCTAGAAATGGCCATTTCACGAACTTCTTCGAATGTATACCTTTCAGGATCAGGGGCACTCCTGGGATTTGATCGACCCTAGAATTGTAGGTCTCAACCTTTATATCGTTGGCTGCAATCATTTTCTCATCCGACTTGATCCTTTTGGTGAGGCCCTCGAGCATCTTCACTATGGCAAGGTCGGCCACGAACCTATTATTGCTTGACCTTTCGAGCGCTTGCCCAGCGGGGGAAGCTGTCTCCAGTGCTGCTATGCTAGGAGTCTTCGGATGGCTTCGTAACTGAGCAATGGCCAACTGTTGTGCCTGCAACATTTAAAAAATAACATGAATACTAACTACATGTTCTTCCCGGGCCGGGGTCTTTTGAGCTTATTGTCGCTCGCTGTGTTGTAAGCTTTTGCCGGTGTGAGAAGTTCCGTCGATATGTTGCGCGTCCTACAAATTCGCGTCTGCTAGAATCGGTTCGAGCGCATTATCGGGATTTATGGGGGTGTTCCAGCGGCCGGGACAGGCACGCCGTTCTCCCCGTGATCTTCGAGGTTATCATTTTCGACTCTATTTACCAAGCCAGACATTTTGACCTGAAATCAAAGGATCTTGGACAAGAAAAAGTATGAAAGATAACGTGCATTTATGCAATGAAACAAGCAAGAAAATAATCACTATTATTTTTAGCCCCATGGTGGGTGTCAAACTGTTTACCGTGAAAATGGTAACAACAATTAAATTTGTAGATGTGACTCTAAAAATACGTGATCTATTCTTGAGCTAGTTGTTTAGAGCAGTTAATGCTAAAAATGTGAAGTTTAACGATGAAATGCAAGTTAAAATGAGGTAGTAACCAAACCGAGGAGTCTGTTGTCCGAGTATGGGACTGGTCGATGGGGGACCCCGATGCCAGAGTTGAGCTAGAGGTATCGGGGGTAGTCGAGAATTGGATAATAGTTAAGATATGATCAAATAAGGCTCTTTATGGCCAATACCAAGTAATATAGCGAAGAACAAGTAAGAAAGCTATAAATATTAGAACGACCTCGGGCCAGTGAGAATAAGCAATTTAGAAAGAAGAGAGAGAGAGAGAGAGATATTATTGCACTTTTGTAGAATAGTGGGAGCAACATCAGCCATTTACAAGGTGGCATGTATCCCCCTTATATAGGAGAGCGAATACAATATAGTACAGAGTGCATTGAATGCAAAGATATGAGGATGGGACAGCTAGGCAAGGTACTAGTTTTCACTGATTCTAGTCACTTGCCTTGGGAATCCCCCATCCTCGGAGCCTTTGCTAGGTCGCGAACGAATTTCCTACCCTTGGAGTCTTTGCTGGGTCGCGGACAAAGCTCGGGGAAAGGAGCTCGATAGTACTCCTGCGGCCTCGAGATGATGATATGACTCCCCAAATGCACCTTAACTGTGAGAAATAGACCCCTCCGATTTCACTGCATATACCATAGCATGTTTTTTTGTACCCGTTGGTTTTTTTGAAGGTTTGATCAATCCGAACTTTATTTGTGATTTGTTTGTGTAATGATAATTTAATACCTCTTGAGGAATTTTCTAAGGTTGATGTAATCGAAGCCTTTAAATTATTCGAGGGCTGGTTTTATCAAAGCCCTTTATCATTTGCTTTTGCCGAGGGTAGCCAGATTTAACCAATTTTTCAAAACGTTTGAAGGCCTTTAATTTATGGTAGAAGTTGCATGTCTCCGAGACGCATTATTTCGGCCATAGACGTTTTATATGACCATAATCTTTAATATAGTCATAGTTTTTAATATGGCTGTAGCCTTCGGGTATGTCCCTTGGACTTGTTTCTTGATAACCTTTCAAACTTGTTCGAAAGGTTAGTCCCCGAGTATGATGGCCTTGGCCTTTATATCGAGGGATGCCTCTTTGCGGTCTTATGAATTCGAGTTTTTGATGACTCGAACATCTTGATTATTGGTGACAGTCCCCGAGTATTCGGGGTGTGTTTGCATTCTGGCCCTTGAGCCGTTTTTCATAGAATTATAAGTAAGAAGCTCGTATAATGGTAGACTTCTTTGAGACACAAAGTGTTTTGATATAGAAAGAATCCTTCTTTTAATAATTGATACATGCATAAATGTTTTGTCGTTGGAGCTCAACTATTGTACATGGACACGGTTCATCTGACCGTTTGGTCCATTACAAGGTTTTCCTATCGAGGCCCTCTTTGGCGTGAAGTATTTTCCTCGAAAATATAATCTCTGAGGGTGATGCCCCCAGTATTCGAGGTTGATTGAAAAGAAGCCTTGAATACTGTTGATTTCTCCTTAGGTAGCACATAGTTGTTGCCTCGTTAAAAACCTCGCCGCTAAAATCCATTGGGGAAAAATCCGATCTAAGGGCAAAAGAGTGCAACGCATGCTTTAAAACCTAAGGCCTTCGTGTAAAAAGGTGCCTTCGATATCTTCAATCGAACACTTGTAATGGGTTAGCTTCAAATTCAAATAGACAAAAGGAGAAAGACCTACCTTAGCAATAGTATCGTTTGAGTAGTAATACATTCCAATTGTTTGGCAGTTGCTCACCTTCTTCGTGCTAAGTTTGTAAGATCCTTTACTGACAACTCTGATGACTCAGTACGGTCCTTTCAAATTCATGTCTAGTTTTCCTTCATCCAGGTCTCGAGTATTGAGGGAAACTTTCCATAGAACTAAGTCACCAATTCCAAAGTGTCGATGGTTGGTCCTCCTATTGTACCATCTCTCAATTCTTTGCTTCTACACGATCATCCGAACAAATGTTGCCTCTTATTTTTTATCTAATGGCTCGAGGCTAGAATTCATAGCCTTTTGATTTGACTCCTCTGATGCATGTCGAAACCCGGCGTTGGTTCTCTGACCTAGACAGAGATTAAGGCCACGGAGACATATACTAAAAAGAATGGGGTAGCCCCTGTGTTGGACTTTGATGTCATTCGATATGCCCAAAGGACCTCGAGTAGAACTTCTCTCCATTTTCCTTTTGCATCGTCCAACCTTTTCTTTATGTTTTGGATGATGGTTTTTGATGTTCCAAACGTCAATACCACACAAGAGGGGGGTGATTTGTGTGGTACCCAATTTTCGATATAGAAGAACCTGGTTCTTCTAGGTGTTCTAACTACTACTGTTTGCGAAATTAAAAGTACAAAAAATAAAGAACACTGAGATTTTCACGTGGAAAACACCTGGCTCAAAAGGTGAAAAAACCACAACCTACTACTCAGTAGGATTTTCCCAAACTTCCACTAAAATCACTTAGCCAAAATAGCATTTACAAAAACTCTTTGTTAACCTAAGGATTAACTCTAATCCCAATGTTGCACACAACCTCAACTGTTGCGACACCTTCAAGTTAACTCTAACTTGAATACTCAAAGTACCTAATACAATTGCTTCTATGAAAGCTGGAAAGGTACAAGTTTAAACCACCTACTACAATTGAACTAGAATAATAATAAACATAATGGAATTGGTTCTTCTATCTTGTCCAAGTAGTTTCAGGAATGCACATTTGAATCTCACATAAATTGCTTGCAAAATTTCCTCGCTCTTTTGCTCTTAATTTAGTTTAACTTTTGTGTTTGTGCACTACCTGTAAAAGAGAACAATCAGTGTTATTTAATGAGTTAGTAATCAGAGTTTGATTGAGACTCAATTGCTGATCTTCTATCGAAGTTGAGTCCTTGAACAATACAAACTCCAACCCTATCCTTTATCCAGATTGCGTCCTCTTCCCATTAGGAAACTTTCTCTCCTCATCCAATATGCAATCTTTTCGATTAGTTCAAGAGATATTACTTCTTGATCACTGAGACTTATCTCCTTCACGTGTATCTCACATGTCTAGGTTGATAAACACTGTGCCTCACATGATGGACCTGGTCCATGACTGAGTTCATTTGTCATTCTTCAAAACTTCACCTGAACTTGGGCCAACAAATTCCTCCTTTTTAATGATGACAAACTCTGTGCTTTTACTGATCAAAGAACCTGTATGAATGAACTCAGCTTGACCATTAACACATTAACTTAGAATTTTAACTTATCATCAAGGACCAGGTTTAATTAGGTTATAAATATCACATTATTCAGAATAAAGATTAAAGCAAAATATCTCTTCCCCCTTTTGGCATTATCGAAAAGTTGCATACATTGTGAATCCCAGATTTTAGTAACTACTCATGGCCACTTGGGCAACTATAAGTGAAAACATGGATTAAATCATCAATAATCAACAAACACATTCAAACTATTAAGAATAAAATCTTCATAGAACAAGAGAAGAAGCAGTTGTCATTGATAAGATATGTTTCCACCAACAAACCACAAAAAGAAAGAAAAACTTCCAAAACATGAGCAAAAAACAGAAAAAGTCCCTAATCTGGGTCACTGGGGTACTAGATTGGTTCAAAAGACACCAACTGGAAGACCTAAGGCTTGGATGAACTAGGGGTTAGGGTTTGGAGAAGGTTGAGCATATTCTGAAGCATCCCATCACTTTTATCCTTTTCTTTTGCTAGCTCAGTTCTAAGGCCATCTCTCTCATTCTCCAATTCAGCCACGCGTGCCTTGAGCCTAGCAGTTTCTTCATTCTTAGTTCCACACTCCTGAACCAAGGACCTAACCTTCCTGTTGACAGGTGTCTTCAAAGATGAACTGGGTTCAAATGGGATGGCATTGACAGGATAGTCACAGGCCAATAAGGTCTTAACAACAAAATGCTCCTTGCTTGATGCCATCTCCCATTTCTTCAAAGGCACCCTCAGCCTACCCAGCACAGTAGTCAGTATGAACCCATATGGAGTTGCGTGTGCCTTGGAGCCATTAATGACCCTCTCTAGTAATTTGACAATGAAATCAGGCCAATTTATCTGCATTCCTCTCACAAGGCACTCCATTAGCATCAGTTCCATGTAGTTGGTAGTGTGCCTTCTCTCATGTCTGGGCAGTAGGCACTTGTTAACAAACTGAAACAAGACCTTATGCCCAGGCCTCATCTCACTTTTCTGTACGAATCTGGCTTCAGGAACATCTTTAGTATCTTGAGCATCATAGAAATTTCTAGTAATTTGAAGAGCAGTAGGGAGAGATTCCAGACATGGCCAACTTTGCCTTGTATATTCATCATACCCTTCACTAGGTATGTCCAGAATCTCACCCAGTTTGAGCGCATCAAACTCCACCTTTACTCCTTTCACCAGGTTAGAGACCACCCCATTCTTCACAATGCCATTTGCCATAAACTCAATCAGTTCTTTCCTGGCCAGCCTTCCATCCATTTCAAGGATCATGTCCTTCCACCCTTGTGCAGTAAGAGCATCCACCAACCTCCTCATTCCTGGTTCATCCAGGTCTTTCAGCAGCCTTCCTTTCAAAAAAATTCTTTTGCTAAAGATGGCAAACCTATCTTGTTCTTTCTCAGATTCCTCTGCTTCTTCTCCACCACTGCACTTTTCATCTTCTTCAACAATTTTCTTTTGCTTACCCTTCACAGCAGACCTAGTTCTTTTGGCTAAAGTGGATTCAACAGATGCAGGTTTAGAGGAGGACTTTTTAGAGGGAGTCTTGGACCTCTTAGGTGTGGGTGTAGGAACTTCTACAGTTGTTCCCTTTTCTTGATGGACCAGGTCCATCTCCTCTTCTTCTTCTGCTGCCTCAGAACTTTCTACAACCTTTGCTTTTCCCTTCTCCTTCTTCTTCTTCCTGCTTTCTTCCAGGGTTTTCTGTAACTCTGCTTCACTTTGTTTGACCCTGCTTCTAGTAACTCTTCCCTGAGGCACTGAAGGGACAGTAGGTTTTGGGGATGAAGTTTTTCTTTTCTTGGTTGGCTTGGAAGCGGTTGGAGCCTTTTGTGAAGAAGCCTTGCGCTTCTTTGGATCATAACTTTCCCCAACATTTTTCAGAAGATCAGCTAGAGTTTTCTCAGCTAATGAAACATGTTCTTCTTGTTGCTTGCTTAGATGAACAAGCCCCTCAGCCACTTCCCCAGAATCACTTCCCCCTGACTTGATGCCACCTTCTTCAACACTCCCACATATTACCCCTCTCATCACCACTTTCTCCCTCTATCTCTTTTCCTTTCTTTTTACCTCCACTCCTACTTGATTCAACCACCTTTACATCTTTAATAGGACCAACTAGAACAAACCTATTTTTGGTGATTTCAACCACAGTAGAAAATACTACACAAGAACTTACCTCACCAGGGGTTTCTTTAAATTTCTCAGCGTCAGAAGACCCATGTTCTTCACCTTCACTGGCAGAAATAAAATCTTCAGACTTAGAGCTGGATTTATATTCGTTTACAGGGCTTTCTTTCTTTTGTCTAGCCTTCAATTTCTAATTTAGAACTTTCCTTAGGGCTCCAGATACTACAGTTTTTCTAGCCAACATTTTCTGCCTACGAACCCTAGGTTTTGGGGATTCAATATGAGGAGTAAATGAGGATGTGTTCGAGGGAGGTGTTGGCAGGGGAGTGCCAGGATTATCTTGGGGGTTAGACATGGTTCTTCGACTATGTAAGAGTTTTGGGAATTTCTGGGAAGAAGGAAGAAGATTTGAGATTTTTGGAGAGGACAAGGGCGATCAGAACTGGAGAAGTGTTTTGACGGTTATGAACTAATAAAGAAAAGGTATGGTATGCATTTAAAGATGATTAGAATTAAATGCAGTAACGACAACTTTTTCAGGGGTCAATTAGAAGTCTAATCAAGGTATACTTTCGGTCTCTTAGTGATTATTAGACATCGCTAGATTTTAGGCGAAAATCCCGGGTTTTAGAGTTTTAGGAGAACGAAACTGGTTCAATGCTCAACGGATAAAATTTCTTGGAATTTGACGAATGTAGGACTTCTGCTCATGATTGGAAAATTAATCTTTCTAATTGTGCAGAGTATAGAAAGCATACCTGAGCTTTCATATGAACACATACTGATGAACCGGGTTCTTCATATGGAACTCTCTTGAACATGCCTCAAATGCCAAAATAGAAGAAACTTTGTAAGAGATCAGTGAATCATATATATACACATGTCACAGGAGTATACTAATTAAAGTATGAAACTGAGTAAGAATTGATCAAGATATTTGCACAAAGTTAAAATTCCTAACCAAAAATATATTTTTTTTTCAATTTTTTTATTGTGCATTCTGAACTAGACCTATTAGGTGATCTTAATCATCCCTAATTCCAACATGTTCCTCTCAAAGTTTTCTCTACTCAGTGCTTTAGTGAAAATATCAGCTATTTGTTTATCAATAGCACATAATTCTATTGAAATCAATCCATTCTCATAGTTATCTCTTAAGAAGTGGTGTCTAACATCTATGTGCTTAGTCCTCTTATGATGAACATGGTTCTTTGTCATACTTATAGCACTAGTATTATCACAGAATATTGGAATACATCCCACTTCAAATCCAAAATCTACCATTTATTTTTTGATCCATAGCAATTGAGCACAACAAGAAGCAGCAACAACATACTCAGCTTCAGCAGTAGATAGGGCCACAAAATTTTGCTTTTTGGTAGCCCATGACACAAGGCATGAACCAAGGAAGTGTGCCATACCTGAGGTGCTTTTTATGTCCACTAAGAAACCTGCATAATCAACATCAGCATATCCTACTAGATCAAAATTGCTACCTTTAGGATACCAAAGGCACAGATCAGCGGTGCCTTTCAAATATCTCAGTATCCAATTGACAGCAGTCAAGTGGGACTCTTTTGGATTTGCCTGAAAATGAACACAAAACCCTACACTGAAAACAATGTCAGGTATGCTTGCAGTAAGATACAAGAGTGAACCAATCATACCCCTATACAACTTTTGATCAACTGATGAACCAGTTTCATCAATATATAATTTAGTGGCAGTTGCAATGGGTGTGTTTATTTCTTTAGAATCCTCCATTTTAAACTTTTTGATTAGCTCTTTTGTATACTTCTGCTGATGGATCATGGTTCCGTTTTTACTTTGTTTGATCTGCAAGCCTAGAAAGAAGTTAAGCTCACCCATCATGATCATTTCAAACTCACTCCCTATTAGTTTTGCAAAGTCCTTACTTAGCCTATCAGTAGTAGCCCCAAATATGACGTCATCCACATAAATTTGCACAACAAGGAGATCTTTACCTTTTTCCCTTAAGAATAAGGTACTGTCAATTTTACCTCTTTTGTAACCATGCTCCAATAGGAATTTGGATAGTCGTTCATACCAAGATATTGGGGCCTGCTTGATCCCATAAAGAGCTTTGTCTAACTTGTACACATGCTCAGGACATTCCTTGCTCTCAAACCCTGGAGGTTGTTTCACAAACACTTCTTCCTTTAGGTAGCCATTTAGGAAGGCACTTTTGACATCCATCTGATGGAGAGTGAATTCCATGTGTGTTGCAAAGGCTATGAGGAGTCTGATTATTTCTAGTCTTGCAACTGGAGCAAATGTCTCATCATAGTCTATGCCTTCCTTTTGGCTGTATCCTTGTACCACCAGTCTTGCTTTATTTCTTGTAACTATTCCATCTTCATCAAGTTTGTTTCTGAAGACCTATTTTGTACCAATGACTGATCTGTCCTTGGGTATTGGAACTAGATTCCAAACTTGACTTCTTTCAAATTGGTTGAGTTCATCCTTCATTGCATTCACTCAATCTGCATCCTGCAAAGCATCAACAACATTTTTAGGTTCAACAAGAGATATGAAAGCATCAAAAGCACACAGATTCTTTAGCTGTGATCTAGTTTTGACTCCAGATGTTGGATTAGTAATAATGTTCTCAATGGGATAAGAAATTTGATACTTGTGAGGTTTCACAACCAACTGGTTTCTTCTAGATGTCTCTCTCATGTTCTGTTGCTAAGGAACAGGTTCATGAACAGGTTCCTCTAGGGGGTTTGATTCAATTTTTCCTTGATTAGTTCCCCCTATCAAGTTGCCCTTATTTGAAGGACATGTTCCATCATCTGTTCCTTCTTATAATGCCACTCTGACTTGTGCTGAGGAATCAGTCAATTCCTTTTCCAATCCAATGTCTTCATGTTCCTGTCTCTCAAAAATAATGTTAGTTTCATAAAATACTACATGTACACTTTCTTCTACACACAAAGTTCTTTTATTAAATACTTTATATGCTTTTCTATGTGAAGAATATCCCAAGAACACTCCCTTATCACTTCTGGGATCAAATTTACCTAGGGAGTCTTTTCCATTATTGTGCATATAGCACTTGCAACCAAATGCCCTAAGATGGGATATGTTTGGTTTTATCCCTTTAAGTAACTCATAGGGAGTCTTCTCTACCAAAGGTCTGGTCATGCATCTATTGATTATGTAACATGCAATGTTTACAGCCTCTGCCCAGAAGTTGTGAGGCAATTTACTAGAAAGCAGCATGGTTCTAGCCGTGTCCTCAAGAGTTCTATTCTTCCTTTCAACTACTCCGTTTTGTTGAGTGGTCTTAGGGGCAGAGAAATTATGATCTATACCATTTTCATCATAGAATTTAGCAAACTTGGAATTTTCAAATTCAGATCCATGATCAGACCTAATGGATGCAAGTTGATTTCCTAATTGTTTTTGAGTTTTTCTAACAAATACAGTAAACATGTCAAATGCTTCATCTTTGGAGGTTAGAAATAGAACCCAGGTAAATCTAGAATAATCATCAACAAGCACCATTACATATTTCGTTCCACCTCTGCTCATGGTTCTCATAGGACCACATAGATCCATATGGACCAGTTCTAATGACTTGGTTGTACTTACCATTTTCTTGCTTTTGAAGAATGATCTTACCTGCTTCCCCCTTACACATGCCTTACAAACTTTGACTTCCTTAAACTTGATATTAGGTAACCCTATCACCAAGTCTTTAGAGACTAATTTGTTAAGCTGATTTAGACTTGCATGACCAAGTCTTTTGTGCCACAGGAGGGGATCATTAACCAACACACTTAAACAAGTGATTTCATTTTCTGAGAGAGTAGACAAATCTACAATGTAAATATTGTTAGCTCTTTTTCCCTGCAAAACAATCTTGTCAGTGGTAAGGTTAATCACAAAGCATTTGGTGGAGGTAAAAGCCACAAGGTTACCTCTATCACACAATTGTGACACACTTATTAGGCTATATTTCAAGCCATCTATCATGTAGACATTCTCTATGGAATGAGACTCTGTTTTACCCACATTTCCAACCCCAATGATCTCACCTTTCTTTCCATTACCAAAGTAGACATTACCTCCTTTTAAGTCCTTAAGTGAAAGGAACTGGTCCTTGTTCCCAGACATATGTCTTGAGCAACCACTATCCATATACTATATTTGGCTCCTCCCTTTCACTTGGACCTGCAAAAAGAAATCAGGGGTTATTCTTAGGAACCCAAAGTAGTTTGGGTCCCTTTCTATAGGCAAAAGGATGAATCAAATTCCTTTTTGCCCATTCGGGCAGCTTATTTTCTCTTGAACAAAAGCTTTGTTCTTTTGACTAGCCTTTTCTTTTGCATTACATTAATTTTTGTAGTGGCCAGTCTTGCCATAGTGTGTGTAGATTTTATTTTCAGGAAGTGTGAGGTACTTGCTTTTAGGGTCCCATTTTGGAGCTTGAGTCCCATAGCCAAGTCCTCTTTTGTTGCTACTGTGATGCTCTTGAAGCCAAGAGAGTGCATCAGAAGCCTTGTTCCACTTGCAAGTTCTGTCTAGTTCATGTTTCACCTTTCCTAGATCTTCCTTTAGGACTTTGATGAATTCATCTTTCTTATACAATTCCTCTTTCATTTTTCCCAAATTTTCTTCTAGAGTGAGATATGTGTGATCAACTTTCTTCTTTCATGTTCTTAGTTTCAGTTTTAAGTTTTCAGACCTAAGTTCTAGGACACTGTTATCAAGTTCAAGAACCTGGTTCTTCAACTCAGCATTTATGTTATCACTCTCATTAGCCCAGGTCTCTAGACTTTTGCATTTTGCTTTTAGGATCACACATTCCCTAGACAGAGCTTCCTTCTCATTGTTAATTATCTTAGACTCATCAATGAAGTCTAGTAATAGCTCAGCCAACCTTTCTTTAGACAAAAATTTAATCTTATCTTTGAGATGAAGAATACTTACCTCTTATTCATCATCTGATTCTCCGATGGCCATCAGTGCTTGCTCTTCTTCAGCTTCATATTTTGAGTCTTCATCTGAGGTTTCTCCCCAAGCAGCAACCATAGCCTTGGTTGAACCTTTGTTCCTTTTTGGTTGAACCTGTTCCTTCTTCCCGTTCCTTCGTTCAGCCCTCTCTTTCTTCCACTCAATTTCCCATTGAGGGCAGTTCTTGATCATGTGATCAGTCTTACCACACTTGTAACAACCCTCATTGGTCTGTTTCTCAAGAGCTCTTGACTTGTTGAAGGTTGTACTTCTTGAAAAATCCTTTCCTCTCATCAAGTACTTTTTGAAATCTCTAGTGATCATAGTCATCTCATCATTTTCCAGATCTGAACCTTCAGCAATTCTAAGAACTAAGCTTTTCTCCTTCTTGGGTATATCCATATTCATGGTTTGCCTTCTCATTTCATAAGCAGTAAGATTTTCAATTAGTTCATCTAGTCTGAGAGTAGCAATATTCTTGGATTCCTGAATGGCAGTGATTTTGCTTTCCCATGTGACTGGCATAACCCTTGTCAGAATTTTCTCAACCTTGTCTTCTTCAAGAATGACCCTTCCAAGAGACTTAAGTTCATTTGTCAGTGTAGTGAACCTAGTATACATCTCTTGGATAGTTTCTCCTTCCTTCATAGTAAAATTCTCATATTGAGAATACAACAGTGTTTCTCTTGATCTTTTCACTTGAGGTGTTCCTTCATGGGCCACTTGCAAAGTATCCCATATCTCCTTAGCAGTAGTACAACTTTGGATCCTACTATACTCATCTGGACCTAGTCCACACATAAGCCATTTCTTGGCCTTGGCATTTTTCTCCCACTTCTTCAGGTCTTCAGCAATGCAGTCAGCCCTTGTCTTTGGCACATCTACTCCTTCCTCATTCTTCTTTGTGGTTGCTAAAGGGCCATAAGTGACTATTTTCCAGAGTTCATAGTCTTCTCCTATAATGTGATCCCTCATCCTGTTCTTCCACCAAAAATAGTACTATCCATTAAAAAATGGAGGTCTGGCAGTGGATTGCCCTTCCCAGTTCCCAGGTGGTGCATCATATTGATCTTTTCCTAAGATGTTAGCCTCTTCAAGGATAACCTGGCTCTAATACCAATTGATGTTCCAAACGTCAATAACACACAAGAGGGAGGGTGAATTTTGTGGTACCCAATTTTCAATCTAGAAGAACCTGGTTCTTCTAGGTATTCTAACTATTATTGTTTGCGGAATTAAAAGTACAGAAAATAAAGAACACAGAGATTTTTATATGGAAAACACCTGGCTCAAAAGGTGAAAAAATCACGACCTACTACTCAGTAGGATTTTTCCAAACTTTCACTAAAATCACTGAGCCAAAATAGCATTTACAAAAATACTTTGTAAACCTAAGGATTAACTCTAATCCCAGTGTAGCACACAACCTCAACTGTTGCGACACCTTCAAGTTAACTCTAACTTGAATACTCAAAGTACCTAATACAATTGCTTCTATGAAAGCTGGAAAGGTACAAGTTTAAACCACCTACTACAATTGAACTAGAATAAGAATAAACACAATGAAATTGGTTCTTCTATCTTGTCCAAGTAGTTTCAGGAATGCACACTTGAATCTCACATAAATTGCTTGCAAAATTTCCTCGCTCTTTTGCTCTCAATTTAGTTTAACTTCTGCATTTGTGCAATGCTTGTAAAAGAGAACAATCACTGTTATTTAGTGAGTTAGTATTCAAAGTTTGATTGAGACTCAATTGCTGATCTTCCATCGAAGTTGAGTCCTTGAACAATACAATCTCCAACCCTATCCTTTATTCGGATTGTGTCCTGTTCCCATAAGGATACTTTCTCTCCTCATCCTATATGCAACCTTTTCTATTAGTTCAGGAGATATTGCTGCTTGATCACTGAGACTTATCTCATTCACGTGTATCTCACATGCCTAGGTTGATAAATACTGTGCCTCACATGATGGATCTGGTCCATGACTGAGTTCATTTGTTGTAGTCATGTGATTTTTGACCCTCCCCAAAATTTCACACATTTTAGGGTTTATATATATTTTTTGGTGTAATTTGCTATTTTTACTAGTTTGAACTCTTTTGCTCTATTTAACTTAAAAATAAAAATAAAATAAAACTACAAAAAAATATTTTTCCTTATTTTAGCTAGTTGATATTTGGTATAGTTAGTTTTACTCTTGAAAAATACAAAAATAGCCTTGACATTTTTTTTTTCAAAAAAAAAGATAAGAAGAAATTTCAAAAAAATATAATAATATGTTTACTTAGTTGTAGGCTTTTAATATATATATATATATATATATTTAAATTACTTTAACATATCTATCCTAATTTTTTTTAAATATTTTATGTTAATTAGATAATTAGTATTTTTAGCTAATCTTAAAATGAATGAAAGATGAAAAAAAATATGTACAAAACAAACAAAAGGATTGAGACAAAAACAAGAAAAAACAAAGAAATAAAAAAGAGTAACAAAAGTTTGAAAAAAAGCGGAAGAAAGAAAAGGAACGAAAGAATCTAAGGAAATATTTTAGTGGTCCCATTTTCCCATTCTTCTCCTAAATCACGTGCCCACCCCAGCAGAATTGGATTCTTTTGAGCTTTTTGTTTTTGTTATTTCACATTTTTTTTAGAGGGGGACCACAGGGCATCTTTTCATTCTCCTTCATTCCAAAATAATACACACCATTATAGAGATGGGGGGCAACTGGACGAAAAACCGATCTGGGGGCAAAAAAAGGAGAGATAAAACGGAGAGCCAAAAAGAGATAGCCTTCTACTTAGTCAAAAACAAAAAAAAATCCAGCCATATATCCAATAAAACATCACCCAAAAAAACAGAGTTTATCTTCCTCATTCTCACCATGGAAACATAGCAGATCCACCAAAGCGATTTCATCTTCCTCATTCTCGCCATGAAAACATAGTAGATTCATCACCGAAAATCAGTCATGAGCTAACCCCCATAAGCACCTCACTTTCAGCTGAAAACTCCATGAAAACAAGCTAGAAGACAACTTCACTCTTTTAGTCAAAAACAACCTCAAGAAGTTGTCTAAAACTAGCTGAAAAATCCACCCCGAAACAGCAAAAAGAGCTTCAAAAAAACCAGCCATGAAAGACCCATGAACACCATCCCGAGCAGCCATGAAATGAACTGAAAATTACACCAAACTCCAGCCCTATAACCCAGGAAAATTAGCTCGAAATCACCATCTAAAATCGTGTCGAGTTGAGTCCGTTTGAGGTTGCGATGTCTGTTCGAGTTCATGGTCTATAGCTCGTTTGAGAATTGCTGGCTGTCTGTTGAAATTCTTTACACTGTACCACTGGGAAATTTTGAGCAACTCAAGGTCCATTTCTTCCATCATTGTATTGTTATGATATTAGGCTTGAATATACTTGATCTTATTTGTCTTCATGTAGATTGAAATATTTTTATGTATTAATTTTTAGGTCTCATTAGTTTTGTTAAATTTTTGTTACTTTCTTGTTTGAATAAATTAAAGATTGATGAAAACGTGATTCTTGGGTACATGGTGAATGTTTGAACATTGGGAATAAAATTTATGTCTGCTAATTGAAATTGAAAAATGGGGTTTAGGCTTAGAGAAAAGACGATTGGGCCCGCTGGTTGGGTTTTGCTTAATGAAGCACGTACTATAGTATTTGAGATGGATATATGGAATCTTGTTGTCTGTATATTTGTTTTCTTTGTGTGAAAATCTTTATCATTCTATGTATTTAATTAATATGGATTATAAGATTTGGTTTGTAGAGTAGTAATAACTGTTGTAGCTTGGACCATGATAAGTTAGGTTGCACTGAGTTTTTTTTTTTAGTTATTTGATAGTAGGCGACTCTATCTGAGATGAGGAAATATGTTTTTCTTCTATTTTTTACAAGTACTTAATATCATAGTTTGCTTTAGGCTCGATTTAGGCTAGTGTTGTGATTATGTATACGTTCGCGTAATATAATTGCAAATTTAATTCTTAAAAGGCTCGAAGTATGTGTTCTCGCAACTTCGGCCAAATTTTCTTAAAAGATTAAACAAAGCGTTATTAATTGTGGACATACTTGCGCGACATAATTTTTGACGCGCCAAAAAGAAAAGAGTATACGTACGCGTAACTCAATTCTTTAATTACGAATAATTCAAATGGTTAAAGCGGTTTAAAGTAATAATGCACATAGGTTTGAAATATTCTAAAATCAGATAATTAGGCCAATAATAATAGTTGAGCGATCGTGCTAGAACCACGGAACTCGGAAATGTCTAACACCTTCTCCCGGGTTAACAGAATTCCTTACCCGGATTTCTGGTTCGCGTACTGTAACATTTAGTCAATCTTTTCCTCGATTCAAGATTTGAACTGGTGACTTGGGACGCCTTAAATATCCCAAGTGGCAACTCTGAATTTTAATAAATATAATCTCGTTTTGGTTGTCCTTTAATAAAAAAACTCCCTGTATTATGCCCTTTACGGGGTGTAGGTAAAAAAAGGAGGTGTGACATTTGTCATTCTTCAAAACTTCACCTGAACTTGGGCCAAAAGTTTTGTTTGTTGACTCGACTTGTCCATTTCCGGTTGGGTGGTACGGTGTTGATAAGATGCTCTTTATTTTATCTTCTTTGAGGAACTCCGTTACCTTTTTCCCTGCTGAGTTATCGCACTACTGTTGGCACTTTTGTAGGTGCAACTCCTTATTTGCTGGTATATGGAACTGAAGCAATTATACTTGCGCAAATTGAGATTTCATATCTTCAAATTGTTGCTGAAGCTGAAATTGATGATGATGAGTGGGTCAAAACCCAATTAGAACAGTTGAGTTTGATTGATGAGAAAAGATTAGCGGTAGTATGTCATGGTCAATTGTATCAAAAGAGAATGGCAAGAGCATACAACAAGAAGGTGCGTCCCCAGAAATTTGAAGCGGGCCAGCAAGTATTGAAACACATCCTTCCACATCAAGCTGAAGCTAAAGGCAAGTTTGCCCCAAATTGGCAGGGTCTGTTCATTGTAACAAGATTGTTGTCCAATGGTGCTTTGTATTTAATAGATATAGAAAGAAAATGTGTAGATATGGCTGTCAATCCTGATGCAGTCAAGAAATATTATGTATGATTTTATTTGGTTTGTCTTCAATTGCGTTATTTGTATTTGGCATGTTTCAAAGATTGGAATGACGAAGGCATTTTATTCATATATCTAAACACTTTTATCCTTTGTTACTCCTTTTGAGCCTTATTTATTTTCTTTCATACCCCTCTTTTGGAATCGGAAGTAGACTTTAGAAATAGAAAAAAAAAGAAAAGAAAAGAGAAAAATGAAAAGAAAAAAAAAGCAAAAGAAAAAGTAACAAAAACAAACCAACTTTTATGTCTTGAACTACATTCGACCTGAGTCCTTTTAAGGATACGTAGTCAGCCTTACAGGTTTGGTCCCATCAAAATAAAAATCCAAAATTCCTTAGATTAAAAGAAACTGGGGCAGAAGTTTTGGTTTTGCAAAAGATCTGATTCCAAAAGTTGTTGTGTTTGAGCCTGCACACTTCCTTTTCTTTTTGACCCCGTCCAAAAGCCTACACTACAGTCCAAAGAAAGACCTCCCGATCAATCTTTAAGGAATGCCAAGTCAAGCGAGATAGATGTATGATTTGCATCATGGGTAACACTTTATTCATGCACAAGTAACGATGAATAAATGAGAGAGTCTTATTGGTAAAAACCCTCGCGGGCATCGTAAGGCGATGCAAAGCTTAGAGAAAATTACAATGAGAGAGTCTTATTGGTGAAAACCCTCGCGAGCACCGTAAGCCAAAGTTGAGTTGAGAGATGAACAAATGAGAGAGGTTTGCCGGTGAAAATCCTTCAGGGCACTACAAGTCGAATGAGGTTCATGACTTTGTAGAGACATAGGATTATGGAAATCACGGTTTTAAAGTATGAAGACGGTGCATGAACTGAAATATGATTAGGTGAATGGTCTGGGCTGATTAATTTGAAATGCATGTCATGATCATTGGAGGCAACTGCTTCACTCAGATAAGTCTCTTTTCCATTCTTCCTCAAATAGTCATCTTTTTTCAAAATTTTCCACTTTATTCCTAATTCTCGAAGTCACTTTGCTTCATTTTCTTTTGGGTCTACTTCTCTATGCCTTTTTCAATGTTATCCTTGTTAATCAAGCAAGAAAGGATTCCAAAGCCTATTATCAACTTTCAATTTCACAAAGCAAAGTTTGGCCAGAGCACATCACAAATGGCATGATTTAAAATGAGCAATAAGGTGCTAATGGAAGTACAAGTGGTCAAGTGATTCGTGAATTTCGAGGAAATACAAAGGTTCAAAATTGGAAGGACAGAGATATCAAACAACAAGTTAAGTGTCACGATCCCAAATCCCTGCTAGGCAAGCCCGACCAATTTACCAACCAAAACCTTTTTTTTCTATAATTTATGGTTCAATTAACACAATTAATTACTAAGTCATCATACTGAAAGCCTGAGATATAGTCAAACATGCGAAAAACCCCAAGTAGAAATACTACCACACATCCCGAATGATCAGGTGTCACAAGTCTGAGCCTCTAATACACGAGTATCAACCTACTACATATTTTTCTAAAGAGAATGCGAAATAAAACAAATAGGATAGATGGGAAGATCAGGACTGCGAACGCCATGCAGCTACCTTAATGCTCTCGGATATAATGCTCGACAGAGATAGTCTCACTCAGCCTCAGTAGGTGCACCTATATCTGCACACGAGGTACAAGGAGTAAAGTGAGTACTTCCAACCCAGAGAGTAATAAACATAAATAAAGGCTGAGAGTAAGAAATCTTAAATAGGCACAAGATAAGTTATAATCAAAACAGTTCACCGGTAACATCAATTAAGGTAACCAACGAAATTAATAATGTTGCAACAAAAAAATAAATAATGACAGTCAAAATATGCAATGCAGCATATAAACCGGTACTCTCTAGTACCCACTGCAGCGTGCAACCCACGCCATCTATTTATTTATCGTCGACGGCGCTCACTGGGGGTGTGTACAGACTTCGGAGGGGCTCCTACAGCCCAAGCGCAAATATCAAGCCATATCGTGGCATCAAATCTAGGCCCTCAGTCTCATATCAATATCAATATAATACCGATGCAACACGCAACCCGATCCCATAAATATAATACCGCTGCGGTGCGCAGCCCGATTCCATAATCAGTCCAAAATCACATAAGCCTCTCGGCACAATAGCAAATAAATTATTCAGCCCAAACTTCATTAGAAATATTATTTAAGTTCCAAGTTTTGAGAAAAATGCTTGCCAAACAGTATTTAATACTAGGACTGAGTTCAAATTTTTGTACACATGGTAAGAAACTAGTAAAACAATCCCAGAAGGATTCAAACAGTTGGCACGAAGCCCCAATTATGATAATTAATCCATTTATTAGGATATCAATTCAACTCCAAGCAATTAGGTAGTGTTTTCATTAAGCGGGACGGACCAAGTCATAATTCCCAATGGTGCTATACCCCACGCCCGTTATCCGACGTGCAAGTCACCTTAATATAGCACTATGAAGTGCAAATTCGGGGTTTCAAATCCTCAACACAGCATTTACATCTATTACTAACCTCAAACCGGCTATTTCTTTAATTCGCGATGCCTTTGCCCTTAGAATTGATCTCCACATGCATCAAATCTATCAAAATCACACAAGTATCGATGAAGCTCGATTTCTAAAAGACGGGGTTTTAGCCATACATATCTTAAATTCGCCCCTTAATGATACTACAATGATCTAATATAGTTATGTAACTTCAATCTACAATACCACATTCAATAAGGCCAATATTAGTACTAAATCCCATAACTTATGCCATTTAGGCCTATTATGAAACATTTTGTAGGCATAGATATTTACACCTCATAACTATAGTATTGGTTCCTCCAACTATCACCATTAACCAAGAATTCATCCTACTATTATTCTTTAACAATTTATACTCCTAACATCACATGTGTGATCAACCATTCACACCCAAACCAACAAAATTCCATCAAATAAACACCTTTAAATCCCTACCATGTTCATGTATTTAAATTGGGAATTTATGGTCTCTAATCACCATACCATAAGTTGTAATACACGATTCTAACTCATAATTCCATAATAACTTCATATATGTAAGTATAAGGTGTAGGATTACCTCTTGTATACCAAACCCTAACTTGAACCTTTTTGAATGATTCTTGACGATTAGAGCAATTCCTATGAATTTCAATCCATGTAGATGTTAATACTACCATTAACTAGTGTTAATCCATTATGAAAATATCATAAAACTTACCTTTGATGTGTATTTTATATACTGCCAATGATAACTAAATCACGCGGTAAGCCATAACCATTTACCATATCAACCATTCATGAAGCCACTTCTCCTTTGGCAAATGCTACATCAAATTTCTGAGCCGAAGCTCGATATTATCCTTCCAACTTGCTAAAATCGAATCTGTTTGTATTCATTAATGATCCTTCTGATCTCTTCTAATCCAGCACACTACTCTGGTGACATGACACACCAAAACATGTCTATGCCACAACTCGCATAGTACGCGCGCCAATAAGTAACAGTCTGAGTATACTAAAATCATGAAAATTGTAAGCACGTGATTTTTGCCCTATATGAGAATTACTCCCAAAAATTCAAGATTTAATAGTTTTGTGTTGTTCGCAATTTTTGTGGATTTTTTGTGTTATTTTTCTTTTATAGTTTGTATTTGTGTGTGCGTGTTTATTTGTTTAAATTAGCGAAAAATACAAAAAATATATCGCATTTGCATTTAGGATTTAATTCTACAATTAGGAGTAATTAAGTTTGTTTTACAAAAATGGAAAATCACAAAAAAAATGTACTTTGTATTTTTTTTAGCATTTAAGGTCTAGTTGTGGGATTTTATTTTAAATTAGTGTTTAATCTTGTCTATTAATTATTGTTAAGGGTTAATTAATATTTTTAAGTTAGTTTTGGTTTTACAATTTATTTTAGAATTTTTGATAATTCGGAATTAAAAGGAAAATAAAAGAAATAGAAGAAAACAAAGTGAAAGGAAAGAAAAAACCGGACTGGGCCAATTTTTGAAATTAAAACCAGGCCCAAATGAATCCGGTCTAGTCCATCTCAGAGACAGCCAAAACGATGTTGTTTTAAGATCACAAGATCTCGGTCGTTCATCCAAATCAATCCAACGGTCCCCAACGCCCTACCCTAACCCATATCCAGCCCGACCCGCCTTACACCCAATACCCGATCTCCTTATTCCAAACGACCCCGTTTCGCCTTGCAAGTTGATCACAACCATTGGATTTTTGTGATCCAACGGCTCTGATTAGTCCTTTAATTTTAATATCCCAAACCCCCATACCCTCAACCCATCTTC
>MU672602.1:0-13441 GCA_026770625.1 Nicotiana glauca | reverse complement strand
ATCCAAATCTCGGACCCGTTTACTTTGAATCATCCCTCATCGTCTCGAATCTTCATTTGAAGATTCGAGCAAAACCAGAACATACCCCAATCCACACCAAACTCACACCCTGGCACCCCCTGACCTCCCTCATACCCAAAACACACTTGGTTTGGTTCGAATCATACTAGAAACATTCGAACCACCAAATCAAACCCCAGGAACCCTAGAAAACCAAAGCCTAGGTTCTGTCTGAAAGTAAAGGAATTTGTGTGTCCAATGGACCTTAGTCGAAATGTTCTCAGTTGAGAACACTCAATTAAGGTCCGTTCGACCTCATAAGGCCCGAGTCTGAGTTCAAGCTTAGTTGTTTGTTTCTGAGCTCTTGAGGTATTTTTCCTCTCTTTTTGTTTATTCTATTTCTAGTTTATTGTTATTGTTGTATTAATTTTCTGTTCAAATTCTGTCAAAAATCTTATCTTCTTCAATCAGACCTTTTATTTGGTCAAATTTTCTTCTGTCCATTGTTAAGTGTGTGTTGAGCTATATAATCAATTTGAAACTTCGTCGAATAGTTAGTTTATAAGTTCTTTGTTTTGTCAATACAACTGGAATCACCTTGTTGGTGTGCTTTATTATGCTCGTTTGTTGTTAATTGTTAGATGTTATAATTTGTATAGTCAACTGCATAAGTGTCATCAATTGATTTTTCATGCTTGAATTCTAGAATAACATGTTCATGAATTCATGCCAGTAGGTTTATTTCTTTCTGTTCTGATTGTTATGAATCGAGAACAAGCCTGTTAATGGTTTGAGCTTAGAGATTAGCCTGTTGGTACCTTCAATACACCTTCAAATGCATCTTAGTACAAGTCTGTTGATTGCTTGAACCTAGTTGATATTCATATTTTGCTCACATTAGCAAATCCCTATTTGATCATCTGGTTTGAGTTGATAAGGATTGGTTCCCAATATGATCAACTCATTCCATTTGATTGATACCAGTTTTTGAGTTGATTTCGTCTCTTACTGTGAATCACTGTGTGAATTTGATACTAGGAATTGGTTTATAGCTGTAGATAGCTCAACCAGAAACCAGTTTGATAGGTTTGGACTTTTATAGGGTTTGAGTAACAGACTAACAAGGGTTAGGTAGGACAGTAATATACATGGGGTCAAGGGGTAATATAAGGATTTAACAGGGCAGTAATTAAGACTAACTTAAGGGGCTGTCAAGTGGTTGTTTAAATACCATTAGTTTAATATCAATGGGGGACCAAACATAATAGTATGGGATTTAATTAATACCCCATGACTCTTGATTGAAACAATAGGGGACATTAGGAGTGGGGATTTAGAGGGGATGCGCAGAATTAAAGTCTGGGGAGTTCAAGGCAGAGTGAGCAGGGCTGTTTTTGGTTATAAATAGAAGGAATTTTGATAGAGTAGGGGCTGGATTTTAATCTGGGAGAAGTCAGAGAGATAGAGTGAAAATTTGGCTAGATTTTTAACAATTAAAAGTTCAGTTTTAAAAGTTCAAAGAGGCCGGGCTTTCAATCTTAGAGGTCAGTTGTTTTCAGAGAGAAAAAGGGATTGGATTTTAAGACAAGAAGTCCAGAATTTAAGTTTAATTTGGGGCTTTTGAAAACCATTGTTCAGAGGTCATATATTAAAATATCAGTTGAAAAAAAGGGGTCCAAAAATCAGTCCAGTTTCCTGTTCTTCTTTTGGCTTTCTAGGATCAGTTTAAAGGAAAAAGAAAGTTAAGCATTCATGTTGTCTCAGAATATAGGAGAGGATTGAAAGTTACTGTTCCATTGGTTCTTAGATGAATTTGGAGTCTTAAACACTGATTCCTGCTCCCTATTGACTGCTGAATCTACTCTTGAAGTCTATTGGGTTACTTTCTAGTTCAAACTAAAGTTCTGTTGGTCTTATTTTGGGTGTTTGTGTTACTGTTGTTATTGGTGGAGTTTTAATTGGTTTTCTTGAGTTATTGCTGGTGTTTTGCTACTAGTGTCTACTGTGCTATAACTGTTTGATTGGTGCTATTGCACTGTTGCTGTTGCTGTGCTATACGTTACTGCTACTCTGCTGATCTTCCTCTTCTTTTGCTTCCTATACCAGGTACACAACTGATACACTAGCTATTGTAAGCTGAAAAATATGGAAGCATGAATGCATATAAAATGGAAATGGAAGTTTTAATTTAGCTTTCTTTTCTTTTCTTTTCGCTGAATGTAGTGAGTTCATCTTATATACTACTGTCATGTAGATTTTTGCCTGTAAAATGTATAACTGGACAGTCTTTTATAGTAGTTTAGTTTTGTGAACTTTCCATGTATGCTCTTAGTTAAAAGAAGGATGATGCCGTAGTAAATAGTACTCTGTTTATTTCAGTTTGGTTGTTAGGTAGTATATTTCAAATGCATGTCTAACATAATCAGGCCGGGTAGACTGTTTGAATTACTAGACATCTAAGTTATCCCATTCAATTGTTGCCTTTCTAAAACTTGCAACAACATGTTTAATTAGATACTATTACTTTGCACTTTCTGCATTGGAAATTCTGAATGTGTAGAAAAACTTAACCAGACCTCAACATTTGAATAAGATGGCCCAGGTCCCGTTTAACGCTACATGCGCCAGACCTGGGCCCATGTTGGCAAACGGACTACCATATGCACGTTTATATTCTGATTTAACAAACTATGTTCGGAACCCGACTATAACAATTTGTGGACATGTAAATTAATTAGGATCTTTTCTTCTTTCATTTTTAGAGACGCTTAATAGAAAAAAGTTAGTCACTTTAGGATGATCTTTTTTTAAAATAAACGAGATGAGCCTCGCCAAATAGAACGCACAAGCTGCGGGGCCCTCATGAATGTATATATTAAAATACTTAGAATTCGGGACGGGCTGTTTAGCGAATTTCATGGCCTTCCCCAAAATAATATTGCGTTAGTCTCTTTAGGCGCGTGTTTAATAATTCTACCTTCTTAAACTCAGGTGCACATTTATGTGACCCAAATCCAAATCTCAACGGAGTCGAAACATGTCAGTAACTATGGGTACATTGATGTGACATGGTTTGAGATGTGTTTTCACGACGTTGCAATTCTTATAAAATAATAATAATACTAATAAAAGCGGTAAAAAGTAAAATTTGCACATAAGTTAAAGCATGTTATAAAATCAGATAATTAAGCCAAATGTGACAGTTGAGCGACCGTGCTAGAACCACGGAACTCGGGAATGCCTAACACCTTTTTCCGGGTTAACAGAATTCCTTATCCGGATTTCTGATTCGTAGACTGTAATATGGAATCAATTTTTTCCTCGATTCGGGATTTAAACCGGTGACTTGGGACACCATAAATCTATCAAGTGGCGACTCCAACTCTTAATAATAAATCCCGTTTCGATTGTCCTTTAATTGGAAAAACTCCCTTTATTACACCCTTCGCAGGGTGCGGTAGCGTAAAAAGGAGGTGTGACAGCTCTGGCGACTCGGCTGGGGATAATACTCAGAACTTCGATTCAGGGTTTAAGAATTCGAGCTTAGAATAATTGTTATGTTTGGCTTTATCTGATTTTCCTACATGCTTTCCTGCTAAATGTGCTAAATGCTTTACCGCTTTGATATTATTTGAACTATATATATAAACTGTGCCGAAACCTTTCTCTTCTCACCTTCGGGGATGTGCTTACTGGTTGAGACTCCCTATTCTTTTAGTGTCATACCCTGAAATAAGAAAGTGGCCGGATAAGTTACAAAGTCGGACGATCTCGCGGGTCCCCGGTACGTAGCCCCCTCCTCGACTCGAGTTGTCCACTCGGGTACACTGTTTAGAACACATACCCAGGTTTTGAACCTAGAAAAGCTTGACTTCACGCTGGATCCCTAGTAGGAACGTTTATTTACATCACGTTGCATTTTATTTAGGGGGCTCAACACAGGGGTTGGGCCCGTCTAGGAAAAGCAACCTGAAATGAAAAAGACCATCCTGCTGCATCTTGTTTTTTTGCGCATTTATTTGCTTCAGATTTGCATGTTGACCGTCTTGTGAAATCGGGAATTTTGAAAAATTGTGAAAAAAAAATAGCAGTGTAGAGAGATAACTACTCATTTTTAGAAAAACCAATGTCCAAGTAGTGTCAAAACTCTGTCGAATTTTTGATTTTTGAAAAAAAAGAAAAGGAGTTTTACTTTTAAAAAAAAAAAAACAAAGAGTCTTGTTTTAATTTATTTTCCTTGCCCAACTACGTCGATTTGATTCTCACCGGGTGTGAGATGCGTAGGCAACCCTTATCGGATCCAACTTCCCCCTGTTGCAAAAATAACCAGAAAATGTCAAAATTTTTATTTGTCTTCATAAAAGGGTCGGGCGATGCCATTTTTTCCAAAATAGCCGAATGTTCCCTAAAGGGACGGCGGAAGGCTAACTTTGCATGAATGACCGCTTTGGGTCAGGTTTTGATTTTTGGCCCTCACAGCCTTGAAATCCTCATCCCCGAGGCGCTGAAAGGCCGTGTTTGCAATACCGGGTCATTTATTTTAGAAAACAAGAAAAAGAGTCTTGAATAAATTAGGTGATGCCGTTTGTCAAAAATAGCTAAATGTTCCCGAAAGGGATGCCGGAAGGCTGACTTTGCATAAACAGCCACTTTTGGTCATTTTAGGCTTTTGGCCGGTTAACCCCTACAGCCTTAAAATCTTCGTCCCTGAAGTGCTGAAAGGTCGTGTCCGGAAAACCAGTCTTTCTTTTCTTTAAAATTGGAAAAAATGAAAAAAATTAGTTTTATTTTTGAGTCAAATAAAGGTTTTTCTTTTTGCCTAAATCACCTTAATAAATGTGCAGAATGAACACGAGTCGGAATTCATATGGAGCTATGATAAACAGGGTCCCTTTGGGTTTGCGCATGTGGTGGAATGACTTAGGAGAATCAGGGCAAGACACAGTCAAGTTATACTTGGGAGGCCTTGTTGGGTTGCTGAATATTGATCCGAGAGGGGACATCATACGGGCGTTAATTTCATTCTGGGACCCAGCACACAATGTGTTTCATTTCTCAGACTTTGAGCTTACACCGACACTAGAAGAACTGGCAGGGTACATCTCATTTACTGCTGATGGGTCTCAAAAGTATTCAACCATATGCGCCATACCGAGTATTGAGATAGTTGGGGCGGCGCCAAATAGTCCCAAAGGAAGAGGATCTCAGCGGCCAGGTGGTCGAAATTGGGCCCAGTGGGCAGTTCCCTGAAGCGGTAATTTGGAAAATCTGGAATGAATGTCAAACCCTGAAAGTAGATACTTGTATGCAGGATCGGGCCAAAGGCGAAGTGTCGCCGGAATACCTCGCATGGTATAGGAGAGAACTTGAGCACCAGAGGCCAGCTAAAAAACCCCACGTCCAAGACTTCGCAGAATCATCATAAGCGCAATGAGGTTGGTTGGCGAAAGAAGAAGGCTATCAGGTTGAAATTGGCAAGTTGAAACAACAGGTTCGGGACCTGAAATATGAAAATAGCTTGCAAGTTGATGTTGATACGGGAGAAAAGAACAGGTTGACCCAAGAAAACAAGGCCCTGAAAGCCTAAATCCTACGAGTCAAAATGGATGCCAACAACCAACAGAGAAATCAGGCCGACAAAAGGATGATAGCTGGGTTAAGAAACCAGGTCATTGAAAGCTGAGAGGGTTTGGAAAGGGTAGAAGCTAGCATATCAAGAATTCGAGCCAGATGGGCAAAAGGTACAGTAGCGTGAACAAAGCACCTGCGGCAAGTGAAGAGGGATTATGAAGGGACCATTGCTATATTAAGAGAAATAAATTCCACTCTCAAAGAAAGGGTCTTTAAACAAGCCCGAGATGCCAGAGTTGACAGGAAGCGTTGCTATGATTTGATGGCATGAATGGAAGAACAAATGGATAAGTTCCAGGATCAACTCGCTGACAATGCTCAAGTACTGGGAGCAATGAATCAACGAATAGAACAACTGCTTATGGAAAGGGATAGAATCAGGGGTAGAATCGAAAAGATCGGGAACTGCATCACCATGAGGTGCCTAGCATGTGAGGAAATGCCCCGTACTACCCTCTTTGCTTCAGTCATGGGCTACGTCCACCAGATCATGGAAGAATTGAAAAGCTTGCAAAGGGGCCTTGCACCAAAGCCCGCGGAAAGGCTGAACAATGCCCCGCGGGCACTAAAATTCAAAGCTTTAATGTATCCCTAGTCCAAGTATGCATTTGCTGTTTTTAAGAATCTATTGTCTGTCCATGTGTTTCTCTTTTCACATCAAATTATGCTAGTAGTTCGGAGTCTGTATTTTGTTTTTCCTTTTCCAAGTAGGTAGTTTGTAATAGAATGTTTCGGTAATGAAATGAATTTTCTAAAAATTGGTGTCTTTATTTTTTACTTGTGGCAGAACTACACACGGTCTGATTCATGCGGGGACATGATACGTAGGCAATCCCCATAATATTCGACCACCACTAAAAGAAAAAGAGAAAAGGCAAAGTGAATAAAATAAAGGAAAAGATAGAAAGAAAAAGAGAGAAAAGAAGGCAAATAAAGGAAAGTTTCTGAAACACTTAAATGAGGTACAAGTAAAATAAGTCGGGATGATGCATGCGGTCGGAGCAAAAATATGTTAGAAATGGTTAAACTGCCTAAGAACATTGCATCCCCCAACGTGCAATTGCAATAATGTGTTAAAACTCTAACGCTGACAAGTTTGTTGTTTTTCCAATTTATACCAGTTAGTTTGTTAAAGCGTACTGGCACCATACCATTATCAAACAAGATCTAAAGAGCCCATACCAAAAAGCATGACTAACTCAGAAAACAATGTTGACGAGGAAAAGACGGAAAGTCAGATGCTAAAAGAGGCAATGGAAAAAATGAAAAAAATGAGATTGGAGATGAACGAAATGCAGTTAGCCTTGGCTAGGGTACAAAAGCGGCCTAAAACATCCCATTAATCCTACTCTCCCACCAGGACACATGCCAGAATACCCTCCCCACGGCCTTTCGACAAGCTTCCCAAGTCACCACTACTATCAGGGAAGAAATCCCTATGATCCCCAAGCGCCACCACCCAATCAGAACCTTCCCCCACCAAATGTCCCTGTTTTCGTGGCACCCCCACCAACCACGTTACAAAGATCATCCAGTGAGCCGCTGTTTCAGGCTCACGATAACCAATATTACCCCCCTGAACCTACATTTAAAGCACCTGAGCCACATACCTATAATCCCCACTTTGAGGTCCCGGCAGAGATTGAAAAGCCGGCTAAGAGCCCAGAGCAGGACGAAGTGCTTCGAAAATTTAAAAGCCTGGAGCAGTCCTTTAGGAACATGCACGAGTTAGGCAACCAGGTCAGCGTGGCTTACAAGGACCTGTGTCCTTTCCCAGACGTTCAATTACTGGCAGGGTTCAAGATGCCAAAGTTTGATCTATACGAGGGGCACGGTGATCCAATGACACATCTGCGAGGTTTTTGCAGCAAGATGAGAGGAGCAGGTGGTAAAGATGAGCTGCTGATAGCTTACTTTGGGCAAAGTCTAAGTGGGTCTGCACTAGAATTGTACACAAGACAGGATCTGAATAGGTGGTACACCTGGGACGATCTAGCACAAGCATTCGCAGGTCATTTTCAGTACAACCTTGAGATCGTCCCTGACCGGCTCATATTGTTGAAACTTGAGAATAAGCCCGGGGAAAGCTTCCGGGAATTTGAGTTCCATTGGAGAGAACAGGCAGCAAGAGTTGATCCTCCGATGAGAGAGCGGGAAATGGTGGACTACTTTTTGCAGACTTTAGAGCCAACTTACTTTGGTCATTTGGTGACGTCAGTTGGCAAATCTTTCAACGAGGTAGTGAAAATGGGCGGTATGATTGAAGAGGGACTTAAGTCCAACAAAATCCTGAGCTATTCGGCGATTAAAGCAACTACTCAAGCCATCCAGAGCTGCACGGGAGGTGCGCTCGGGAAGAAGAGAAGAGAAGAGGTCGCGACAGTAGAGGCAGGTAATTGGTCCAGATCGAGAGGTCCTTCCCCTCACTACCAATCCAGACCCCATCACCCAAATTACCCACACACTCCAAATTACCCTCCACGACCCTACTACCCACCATAAGAACCATACTTCTCCGTCCATCAAGCCCAGACATACACCCAGCCTCTGGCTCGCCGGCAATGGCGCGCATCGGCTCCCCAAAATACCTACCCACCTCCACAGAATACATATCCGCGTCCACAAAACACATATCCACCTCCGAGGGCCTATAGAAATCCTCTAGGGTCAGGGTTTTGGGGAAATCAAGCTTTTAAGAATGAGAATAAGCAGAAATATACTCTGCTGGGAGAATCCTATACTGTCTTGTTCCACAAGTTGAGGCAGTTAGGCCTGTTGAATCCCATTGAGCCCAAATTGCCAAATCCCCTGCCTAGAAATCTTGATCCCTCGGCGAGCTTTAAATATTGTTCAGGGGCTCCCGGACGCGATACTGAGAAATGTTGGAAGTTGAAGAATGTTGTGAACGAGCTTATTGATACAAATAGGATCGAGTTCCAGGCTCCAGAAGCGCCAAACATTAATCAGAAACTACCCGTGCACCATGAGACCCATATGATCGAACTAGTGCACGAGGGAGGGGAGCTTAAGAAGCCCTCACAAACAGTGATGATGATCCGGGCCAGTGAAGCTAGTCCCAAAGAAAAGTCGACCACTGGAAAAGCAGTGGTACAGTTGGAAAGGATAGACAGCAAGCCAGTGGTGGTGATGGGGAAGAGTTCGTCTGTTGCTGCAAAGAAGCCAGATCCATTTAAGGTAGTACTGCAGGGAGTATCAAGCACACCTGTGGTAGTTGTGAAGGGGGTCCACATAGAACCAGTTGTTATCAGGCCGGTAAAGCAGTTGCCAATAACCAGCGAGAAATCCGTGCCATGGAGCTATAGTCAAGCGATGGTAATGTATAAGGGGAAGGAGGTTGTGGAAGAAATATGTGAGGCCCAGGGGTTAACTCGTTTGGGAAGGTGTTTTGCTCCCGTAGAGTTAAGAAGGTCCAACCCAACGGTGATAAAGAAACTTGTGACAGAGGAAGAGGCGGAGGAGTTTTTAAAGAAAATGAAGGCACAAGATTACTCCATTGCGGAGCAGTTGAGAAAGACCCCGGCACAGATTTCGCTGCTCTCATTGTTGATCCATTCCAGCGACCATTGCCAGGCATTGATGAAAATCCTGAACGAGGCCCATGTTCCGGATAAAATCTCTATAAACCACTTGGAGAGGATAGTGCACAAAATATTCAAAGTAAACCGAGTGACATTTTCTGATGATGAATTGCCAATAGAGGGTACAGAACACAACAAAGCCCTCTACTTGACTGTGAAATATGAAGAATCGATGGTCACTCGGGCATTGATTGATAACGGGTCGAGCGCCAACATTTGTACTTTATCTACTCTGAATAAGCTGAAGGTTGATAATGATCAGATTCACAGGAACAACATCTGCGTCCGAGGTTTTGATGGGAGTGGTACTGACACGGAGGGTGATATCATACTGGAATTGACCATTGGTCCAGTAGAATTCACCATGGAATTCCAAGTGATAGACGTGGCAGTATCATACAATCTTCTGTTGGGTCGACCCTGGATCCATGCAGCCAAAGCAGTGCCTTCTACATTACACCAGATGGTGAAATTTGAGTGGGACAGGCAAGAGATAGTGGTGCACGGGGATGACGGTACAGGCACTGTGGGAGATGCCATTGTGTCATTCATAGAAACTGACGATGACAAAGGACCATGGATTTACCAGGTTTTTGATGCGGTCTCAATGGATAAAATTTCTGAGGGTGAAGACCTTCCACTTCCCAGAATCGCAGCTGAAACCTTCAGGATAGCCTCGGAAATGTTAAACAGCGGGTTTGTACCAGGAAAAAGGTTTGGGGGTTGATCTGCAGGGTATTGTCCAGCCAGTTTCTTTGCCCAAGAATCTGGATACTTTTCGGCTGGGATTCAAGCCTATGGCAGCAGATGTAAGACGGCCTCGAAAGTTGAAGAAGAGAGTTTGGGTTCTTCCCAAACCGGTTCCGCGTCTCTCCAGATCCTTTGTTAGAGCAGGCATCAAAAGTTTGTCAGTACCAAAAGTTCTCGGACCGCTGATTGGGTCTGATGGAGATTTGAATCCGGGTTTTGAAAGGTTGTTCGCCGACGTCAACGTTATAGAAGCTGGAGAAGGTTCCAGTAGGGCAGATATACAGTTTGTGGGGCCTAAGGCCAATATCAACAATTGGACGGCTACTCCTCTTCCTACCCGTAGGGAGTCTTAGTAGTAGGCTCTGGATTTTTCTTTCTTGTTTTCTGGATTATCCCAGAGTTGTAATCCAGTTCTTGTTTTATTTTGTATTCGGCAAAAATGTGAAACTCTGTTATCCCGCATTTTAATAAAGTGAAAGTTTTCTCTTCTTATTTTTGTTTTAATTTTGTTTTCTTCTTTTCTCTTTCTGAATAGTTCTCTTTATACTGGTTCTAATGACATGGCATGCACAACGGATCTTCAACCTAGTCTAAAAAATCAATCTGATTCCAAACTAATTGTACAAGAGGTCGATTATTATGATGAATCGGAATACAATGAAGATGAAGCCTTTGAAGAGATAAACATAGAATTAAGCTAGTTCGAAGAGAAACCTTAGGGGATGCCGACGATGTCAGGGAAACCAAAATAAGCATCCACATTGGACCAGATATCAGGGACGGATTAATCAAAACACTCATTGAATTCAAAGGCGTTTTCGCATGGTCGTATGATGACATGACGGGCTTAAGCACCGATCTAGTGGTTCACAAATTGCCCACTGACCCGGCATGCCCTCCCGTCAAGCAGAAATTGAGGAAGTTCAAGACAGACATGAGTGTGAAGATTAAACAAGAAGTAACCAAGAAGCTGCAGGCAAAGGTTATTCACGTCACCCGATATCCTGATTGGTTCGCTAATGTGGTGCCAGTGCCGAAGAAAGATGGGAAGATCAGAGTATGTGTCGATTACCGCAATCTGAATAGGGCAAGCCCAAAGGATAACTTTCCATTACCCAACATCCATATTTTGATCGACAATTGTACCTGACATGAGATCGGGTCTTTTGTGGATTGCTATGCTGGGTATCATCAGATTCTGATGGATGAAGAAGATGCGGAAAAGATAGCGTTCATTACGCCGTGAGGAAATTATTGCTACCAGGTAATGCCATTTGGTTTGAAGAACGTCGGGGCAACGTACATGAGAGCAATGATTACTGTGTTTCATGACATGATACACAAAGAGATTGAGGTGTACGTGGATGATGTGATCATAAAATCCAAACGTCAGGAAGACCACATAGCAGACCTAAGGAATTTCTTCCAAAGACTTCGAAAGTACGATATTAAGCTCAACCCGGCCAAATGTGCATTCGGTGTTCCATCTGGGAAGCTGTTGGGATTCATTGTCAGTCGACGAGGCATTGAGTTGGACCCGTAAAGATCAAATCCATCCAAGAATGGCCACCGCCGAAGAACAAAACAGAAGTAATGAGTCTGTTGAGAAGGTTGAATTATATCAGCAGGTTCATCGCTCAACTCACGGTGACTTGTGAACCCATTTTTTTGGCTAATGAAGAAAGATGTTGCGGTAGAATGGACGGCAGAATGTCAAGAAGCATTTGACCAAATCAAAGGGTATCTATCAAACCCACCTATGTTGGTTCCACCCGAGCTGGGAAGACCGTTGATTCTCTATCTAACGGTCCTGGAGAATTCGTTTGGTTGCATACTGGGGCAACACGACATTATAGGAAGGAAGGAGCAAGCCATCTATTATCTCATAAAGAAGTTTACAGTCTATGAGGTTAAGTACACTCAGCTTGAGAAGACATGTTGCGCCCTAACTTGGTTGGCACAGAAATTGAAGCATTATCTGTCATCCTATACTACTTATCTCATTTCACGCTTGGATCCATTGAAGTATATTTTCCAGAAGCCTATGCCCACCGGGAGATTGGCGAAGTGGCAAATATTGCTCACGGAATTTGACAACGTCTATGTGACGAGGACGGCAATGAAAGCCCAAGCATTGGTCGATTACTTGGCTGAGAATCCGATTGATGAAGAATACGAGCCATTAAGGACGTATTTTCCTGATGAAGAAGTGATGCATATCGACGAGTTGGAATTAACTGAGGAACCAGGGTGGAAGCTTTTCTTTGACGGAGCTGCAAATGCAAAGGGAGTTGGAATAGGAGCAGTGCTTATTTCTGAAATAGGGCATCATTATCCTGTTACGGCTCAACTTCGGTTTTATTGTACCAAAAACATGGCTGAATATGAAGCATGAATTTTGGGGTTATGGTTAGCTGCGGACATGGATGTCCAAGACGTCCTAGTCTTGGGAGACTCGGACCTCCTGGTGCATCAGATTCAAGGTGAATGGGAAACACGGGACTTGAAACTCATACTATATCGACAATGTTTGCACGATCTGAGTAAACGGTTTCGATTAGTGGAGTTCAGGTACATCCCAAGAGTGCATAATGAGGTTCCCGATGCTTTGGCCACTTTAGCATCAATGTTGCACCACCCAGACAAAATTCATGTTGACCTGTTGCATATTAAGGTTCGTGATCAGCATGTTTATTGTAACATGATAGAGGAAGAAATAGATGGAAAGCCATGGTTCTATGATGTCAATGAGTACCTCAGGATGGGGATATACCCGGAGCAGGCCACCGGAGATCAAAAGAGAGCCATTCGCGATTGGCAAATGGATTTTTCCTCAGTGGAGGAGTGTTGTACAAAAGAACACCGGATTTGGGATTGTTGAGGTGTATAGATGCTAGTCAAGTCGCGGCGTTTATGACAGAGGTACATGCTGGAGTTTGTGGTCCACATATGAGCGGATACGTATTGGCGAAGAAGATTCTTCGAGCATGGTATTATTGGCTCACTATGGAGCGTGATTGTATCAGTTTTGTGCGAAAATGCCATCAGTGTCAGATACACGGAGATCTGATTCATTCTCCGCCAACAAAATTGGACCTATTGAGCCGACAGCCTCCAACGGTCATAGGTTCATTCTGGTAACCATCGACTATTTCACCAAATGGGTTGAAGCTAAGACTTTCAAGTCGGTAACCAAGAAGGCAGTGGTGGATTTTGTTTATTCCCATATCATCTGTAGATTTGGGATCCCAAAGGTGATCATCACAGACAATGGTGCTAATCTTAACAGTAGTTTGATGAAAGAAGTATGTCAACAGTTCAAGATTACGCACCATAATTCCACCCTATATCGTCCCAAGGCGAATGGAGCGGTTGAAGTAGCCAATAAGAACATAAAGAAGATATTGAGGAAGATGGTAGAAGGGTCCAGGAAATGGCATGAAAAGTTACCATTTGCATTG
>MU672601.1:76455-101002 GCA_026770625.1 Nicotiana glauca | reverse complement strand
AATTAAAAATGGGAACAGCAGGGCATCCCATTAGTTTTCTGCACTTCAACAGTTTTTAATAAGTAAAGCCCATACCTAGGCAACTGAAAGTGGGAAAACATGGGAATAATATGGGGTTTTGGTTAGTTTGAAATAATTAAAAAGGGGAGACTGCAGGGGCTGGGTTCAGCTTGGCTATATAAGTGACAGGCCATAGAGATTAAAAGGGGACTGATTTTCGGAGATTAAAAAGTCAGAGCTTAAGAGTGAAATGGGGGGACAAACATTTTTTTTTGGAGATACCAAACAGAGTTCCTAGTGAAAAACAAGGAGGCTGATATACACTCTAAAATATACAGCTTTAAGATCGGCCTTGAGGAGTCTTAACCATCAGCTTTAGTTTCTTTTAAGCCATCAGTTCTTAAGAGTTTCTCCTAGCTATCATCTATCATCTGGAAACTGCTGTTTGGTCTATTCTCAAGTTCTCTGTGGGTTGATTGCTTTCCTGAGATTTCAATTTGTCCCCTGGGTAGAATACTCCTGTTCCATAGTGGTCTTGGTTTGTTCACTGGTTTTGTTGGGTAAATTGCTGAGAGCTGCCGGGTTTTCAATTAATTCTAAGCTGATCATTGAAAGTGTATTCTGGAGGACATTGTTCTTGCTGATTGGTTTAAGTCTGGTCTGCTGTTATTGTATTGCTGTGTTACTGGTTGCTGCTGACCTCCTCTGCTTTTACTTATATTTCGATTACCAGGTATGTCACTAGACTCAAGTGATATGGGATAATGAACCAGCATGTATGGAAGTTGATTACTGAAGAACTGTTTGACTTGGCCTGGAATTTTCAGTTTATGAACTGTTTAAATAACTTTGTATGTGTAAAACTGGAATTTATTGGACTGAAACTATTTTTGTAGTCACTAGACTGTTAAAATTCCAAATCTGAATTCATTTCTTTTGCATGTATCTTCAGTAAACACAGCTGAATTCTTGTGATAGTTGCAACTTGGCATTGGAATATATAACTTCCTCTATATTAAGTCCTAGCATGATAAATAGCGTTTAGTAATAGTTTCAAAGTTCGTTCCTAAGAGCTGTGAGTTCCATATGTAAATAATACTAAGGTGGATAGCATGCTGAATTGTTAGTGTATGATGTTAGTTCGTAGTATCGGCTCTCGAAACACTTGATTAGCATTTTAGTATGTTGTAAAACTGTCCGAATAATTCATCTTAGCAATTCATTTATAGCTTGTTAAATGAGACTAAGTAGCTATTGAGCCCCATTTAATGTGTTCATTTGGAATATCAGTTAACGGTAAAGTCTTGACAATTAAGGGCTAATGAATTAGCTAATGTTCGATCATAAATCACGCCTGCAGAAATAAAAAAAAATACGCTTGTTTGAATTCATATAGAAGACCCTTTAAAACAATCTAGTTTAAGCAAGATAGATTAATCGAAGTTTACACTAATTTGGTCACTGATTATATGTTTACTGGCTCCAAATTAAAAGTGAAAGTGGGCCTTTGAATTTGTTCTGTGCCCAGGCGGTCCCGCCCTTTTAAAAATGAAACATGAATTGCTTTGAAGTATTTGCTAAATACGTCTTGTTCTATTCATTCTGCTATTAGGCCTAATCGTGGGGAATTAACTTCTAGACTTTCGAACATTTCAAACGTGTTAATTAAGTAGGATTTCTCTTTTATTGATAGAGACAAACTAAATAGAAAATCGTAGTCTACTTTAGATTTGCCTTTTAAATAATAAACGGGACGAGCCTCGCCAAACAAAATGCCAAGTTGCGGGGCCCTCCTAAATGTATATATATTTAAATACTTAGACTTCGGGATAAGCCGTTTAGCGAATTTCACGGCCTCCCAAAAATAATAACGCGTTAGTCACTTTAGGCGCGCTTTTAATAATTTACTTTCCTAAACACGGGTGCACATTTATGTGACCCAAATCCAAATCTCCACGAAGTCGAAATGTGTTAAAGGCCACAGGCGTACTGGTACGGTGTGGTCCGAAACACATTTTCACGACGTTGCAATTCTCTTTTAAAATAATAATAAAAGTGGTTTATTAGCCCTTTAAATAATAAATGAGACGAACCTCGTCAAATAATACGCAAATTGCGGGGCCCTCAATAGATGGTTATTTTAAAATGCTTAGATTTCGGGACAGGCCGCTTAGCTAATTTTACGGCCTTCTCAAAATAATAATGCGTTAGTAGCTTTAGGCGCGCATTTAATTATGTTATTTCCCTAAACTCGGGTGCACATTGATGTGACCCAAATCCAAGTCCCAACGGAGTTGAAATATGTCAATAACCATGGGTATATTGATGTGACGTAGTTTTAGATGTGTTTTCACGACGTTGCAATTCCTATAAAATAAAAGATAATAATAATAAAAACGGTTAAAAATTAAAATTTGCACATAAGTTAAAGCATGTTATAAATCAGGTAATTATGCCAAATATGATAGTTGAGCGACCGTGCTAGAACCACGGAACTCGGGAATGCCTAACACCTTCTCCCGGGTTAACAGAATTCCTTATCCGGATTTCTGGTTCGTAGACTGTAATATAGAGTCAACTTTTTCCTCGATTCGGGATTCAAACCGGTGACTTGGGACACCATAAATCTCTCAAGTGGTGAATCTGAATCTTAATAATAAATCCCGTTTCGATTGTCCTTTAATTGAAAAAACTCCTTTTACCACGCCCTTCGCGGGGTGCGGTAGCGCCAAAAGGAGGTGTGACATACTTGTGTAACAAAAATACACAAAAGTATAGTATGAGTACGTAAACAACGTGTACTCAATGAGTATCCCGCCTAATCTCGAAGAAGTAGAGACGAGATAGTCAACTCCGACACTTACCAGAGGTCAATTAACAATATACTAAAAATGTGAGGAAATCACAAATTTATATAGTGGTTCTAACTCACGAAGCCGGAAAACAGGTAAACGCCTTTAATCAATAATAAAGGATTTTCAAGGTTTTCTTTTCATTAATGTATCAATTTATATCGATCCATGAAAGGCAATATCAACACTTAGAATTCTCAGGCAACAAAATATATCATGTGCAAATCATGCCGAGGCGACGGCCCGATCCAACAGGAATAAATCGTGCACTTGACGATGGTCGACGGCGCGCCTATAGATGCATCTATTTAATCTGCCGAGGCGTTCGGCCCGTTCCAAAATAAACAAATAGAGACATTCAATCAAGAAACCAACATGGGGCAATTATTCAAAGAAAGCTAATTCTCTTTTAACAATATAAAAAAGTGAGGTTTAGATCTTGTTACAAATTCATTTAGTATCTTGATGTGGTTTAACCAAATTCAACTATCCATAAGATTACAAATGTTCAAAGTATAGCATGATTTTGGGTCCTAGACTACCTGGACAATAGCATAATAGCAGCTACGCACGGACTCTCGTCACCTCGTGCGTACGTAGACCCCACAAATAGGAGCACATCATCAATTTTTTCACCTATGGGGATAATTTCCTCTTACAAGGTTAGAAAAGAGACTTACCTCGCTCCGAAGACTCATAACCGACATTCTACATTCCTCCGAAGACTTGCACCAACGCACAATGCTCCAAAACTAGTCAATAATTATACAAATCCATTAATATATGCTCAATTAAACTTTGAAACCCAATTTGTAACAATTACTAACCCCGAATGAAAAGTTAACAAAAATGCCCTTGGGCCCACATGCCCGGAATCAAAAATTTCTCGAAGATAAAGTTTACCCATGAACTCACGAACTCAAATACACGATTTTCTCTAACTTCCATACTCAAAATTGTGATCAAAATTTAAGAACACTAATTTTCTAGGTCTTCCCTCAAACCCCAAGTTTGTCTACAATTTTCATGCCCAAATCCATGTATAAAGCTTGTATTTAAGTCAAAGCTAGCATAAATTACTTACCTCATAACAAGTGGCAAAAATGGTGCCTCAAAACTGCTCCCTATCGACTCAAATGGAAGAAAAATAGGGTTGAAATGAACTCAACCCCGAATTTTAAAGGCCTCACTGCTCCAGACATTTTTGCTTCTGTGGAATTATTTCGTCTTATGCGGTTCCGCTTATGTGGCCAAAACGCCGCTTCTGTGGCTCCTTCCCAAGCCGCCCGGCTTCCGTTTCTGCGCTTCTTTTTCTGCAGGTGCGGTCCCGCATCTGCGGCTCCCTGACTGCATCTGCGGTCCTAGATTTCCTCACCAAAATCCGCATCTGCGATCGTCTTGGCCGCTTCTGCGGCTCTACACCTGCGGCCCCATTTCTGCAGGTGCGGTTATGACAGCAACCAGACCCTTCAGCCTTCTTCAAAATTTTATTTTTGATCCGTTAACCACCTGGAATCTACCTGAGGTCCCCGGGATCCCAACCAAACATACCAACCAATCCCAAAAATACATTTCGAACTAGCTCGAGGCCTCGAATCACATCAAACAATGCTAAAACCATGAATTACACCCCGATTCAAGCTTTATGAACTTCGAAATTTCAAATTTCTACTTCCGATGTTTAAACCTATCAAATCACGTCCGATTGACTTCAAATTTTGCACACAAGTCATATTTGACATTACGGACCTACTCCAACATTTGAATTCCGATCCCGATATCAAAAGGTCAACTTTCGATCAAACTTCTCAAAATCTTCAAATTTCTATTTTTAGCCAAATGACTCCAAAATGACCTACGGACCTCTGAATTCACTTCCGATCGCGCTCCCAACTCCAGAATCACCATACGGAGCTATTCACAGTCTTGGAATCCCAAACGAACATCGATAACACTAAAATTCACTTCAAGCCAAACTTATGAAATTTCTTCTAAAATGCTAACTTCCACAATAGGCGCCAAAATGCTCCTGGGTTATTCAAAACCCGAACCGGGCATACGCCCAAGTCCGAAATCATCATACAAACCTGCTGGAACCTTCAGATCCTGATTCCGTGGTCGTTTACTCAAAATTCCAATCCTAGTTCATTCTTTCAACTTTAAGCTTCCGAAATGAGAATCCTCTTCCCAAATCAACCCTGAACTTCCCGAAATTTAATTCCGACCATGCGTGCATGACATAATACCTGAAACGAAGATGCTCATGGCCTCCGATTGCTGAACGGAGCGCTAGAACTTAAAACGACCTATCGGGTAGTTACAAGAGCGGACCTAGAATATTCAATAAGGGTTCTCGCGAATCCAGTAACTCTTGCGTAGACCCTATATTTATATTAAGAAATTCATAAAATATTTGTAATTATTTAACTGTACTAAACCCAATTATTATTATATATTAATTTAAAATTATGGTAGAAACCCATAAGACTCAAATTATTGTGACGACCCAAAGGGTCATCACCTGTATTCCTACTCACTCTATATTTTTGAGGCCGTGAAAAACCTCACTTGGGGGTTTTCTCGACTTGTGTGCGCAGTCCGGGCGTGTAGCCGAAAAGTTTAAATGTAAAATTATGAGAAAGATAATAAATTTTGATGTTTTAACTGATTAAGCTTGACGCCGGTCAACGTTTTGGGCAAACGGACTCGGACTCGTGATTCGACAGTCCCGGAGGGTACGTAGAGAAAATATGAGACTTGGGTGTGTGCCCGAAATCAAATTCCGAGGTCCCAAGTTCGAGAAATGAATTGTTATGTGAAACTAGTTTCTGAAAAATATTTAAAGAATCGAAAAGTGTTAATTGTTTAGAAGACTGTGTCGTCGAGCTCGTATTTTGGTTCTGACGCCCGACACAAGTCCTATATATGGTCTAAGCGATAGCTAAAAAGTTTGGTTAAATTTGGACGTCATTTGACGTGTTTTGATCTAGAAATCATAAACTTGATGCTTTATGGAATTTGGAAAGAAATCATGGATTTTGAGACCCAAACTGATGATTCATGATGTTATTCAGGCGATTTGATTACATGGATGAGTCCGTAGTATGTTTTGAGATTACATGTATGTTTGGTTTGGAGCCCCGAGGGCTCGGGTGAGTTTTGAGTAGGTCCCGAGAGGTCTTAGACTTAAAAGTATCAGATGTTGCAGGTCCAGGTGTTGCAGGCCCCCAACGCAGCCGCGGTCATTTTCGCGCGGTCCCCGCTGGAAGCCGCGCGGCCACGGTGCATTTATGCGCGGTCCGCATGGCTAGGTTCAGAGGGCCAGTAAATTTGAGGTCGACCAGCACGGCCGCGCAACAAATCAGTACGGTCCGCGCTGGGAGATTCAAAGAGTTGGTCGTGGGTCCATTCGACCAGCGCGGCCGCTCACAAAATCAGTGCGGTCCGCTCTGGGTAAGTTCAGAGAGTCATTTTCTTCCCTTTCTCGGCGCGGCCGCGGTGCATTTTTGTGCGGTCTGCGCTAGCCTTCAGTAAAGTATATAAAGTCAGGATTTTCTGTCATTTTTCACTTTTTCAAAATCCAAAACATAAGAGGCGATTTTCCAAACGATTCTCTTTCTTCAAAACGATTGGTAAGTGATGTCTAACTTATTTTTTTCACTCCTTAGCATCCTTAAACATAATTTTAACTTCAAAACTAAGATTTAATGGGAAAATTTGGGAATTTAGGGTAGATCCTAGGGTTTCTAAAATTAGGGGTTTTAGACCTCAATTCGAGGTCCGATTCCAAAATAACTTATAGATCTGAATTCATGGGAGAATGGGTAATCGGGTTTTGGTCCGAACCTCGGGTTTTGACCACGTGGGTCCGAGGAAATTTTGGAAATTTTTGAACAAACATCGGAAAATTTATTTTCATGCATTCAAATTGATTCAAGCGGTTTGGTGGTGAATTCGAGGGGTAAAGCTATTCTAAAGGAGTGAGTTGAATTTGGAGCATTTGAGGTAAGTGTTTGATCTAACTTTGGCTTGAGGAAATAGGATTTGAGTGTTGTTTGCTAATTGCTAAATGTGGAGTATGGTGTATAGGCATGGTGACGAGTATCTATACACCGGTGTCTAGTATGACCGTGGGTCCTTGTTTGTCCTTATTCTGATATTGTTATGACTCTTCCATATTAATTGATGAACTCTATGCAATGTGAAGAGTAGGAGGACTAATTATGAATTTTAAATTCTTTGGAGCGTTGGCTCGAACGATAAAAAGACTATTGAGTAAGAGATGAAAGAAATAGAAAGAGATATGATTAATCCCTTGCCGGGATTGTTTGAGTATATTGATTATCTCCCTTGCCGGGATGTGAAAGTTATTGTTGTTGCTCCCTTGTGGGGATTTAGCTGTTTAATTGTATTTTTTCCTTGCCGGGACATTTCATATTATTTATTTATCCTCTCGCCCCGTTTGGTTGTGATTATTGTTTGGGTGAGGAGGAGTGATATTGCACGAAGGGTCATTCCGTGCCATGTTTTGATTATATTTACACGGCCATGTTTTGATTATATTTGCACGAAGGGTCATTCCGTGCCATGTTTTGATTATATTTGCACGAAGGGTCATTCCGTGCCATGTTTTGATTATTTATGCACGAAGGGACATTCCGTGCTCTGATTTGATTATAATTGCACGAAGGATCATTCCATGCCATGATATGAGAGTTATGTGAGGGAAAGCACGAAGGGTGATGTCGGGCACTTTATTTGATTGCTTTTGGTGAGAATGAGGGTAAAATCACGAAGGTTGATACCGTGTAACTGTTGATTTCCTGTTCTCATTAATTATTATTATTGCCCTGTTTCTTACTTAAATTGTTGAATTTATATCCGGACTGTACTTCCCCATAGTATGCTTCCCTCCCTCTTAACTGTTTAATTTCTATATTCTTTCCTTTTTGTTGCATATATATATATATATATATATATATATATATTGAACTGTACAGGTTGGTTTGGTAGTCCTGTCTAGCCTTGTCACTGCTTCGCCGGGGTTAGGCCAGGCACTTACCAACACATGGGATCGGTTGTGCTGATGCTACACTTCTGTGCTCTTTTGCACAGATCACGGTACCCGAGCAGCTTTTGGACCACAACAGTAGTATACTGATCAGGAGCTGTCTTCAGTCCAGGAACTTTCGAGGTAGCCTAGCCGACGTCCGCAGGCCGAAGTTCCTTCCTGTTTTATTCAGTTTGTTATCACTTGTATCGAAACAAACAGTATCGTACTTTGTTCATATTTTGTATGTAGTACTCTATAGACGTTCGTGAGTTAATGACTCCAGTCTTGGGTAGAGATTGAAGTGGTATTTCCGTATTTTGTTCTAGTTTAATTATATTTAATACTTCCGCTTTATTTATAAAATGCTTCGTTGTTGTTAATTTTGTCGGTGCTTGCTAAAAGAGGTAATTGATAATTGGCTTACCTAACTCCTATCAGTAGGCACCATCACGACTTTCGAGGGTGAAAAATCCGGATAGTGACAATTATAAATTCGCCTTTGATCACGAGCCGAGTTTTTTGGACGAGAGATGGAGATGAGCTTAGGAAATGGGGATTGTTGTTACTTATTTTGGTCTTCGTGGCTTTTCAAGTGATGCTTTCCGTAGCAGAAGGTAATGAATGGGGACTTGCCATGCTTGCTTTACACTACAACATAATCCACTTATATCTACGAAATCTCAGCTATAAATTTAAATTCCGTAGCTAGTACCTAATAATAGCCACAAAACTTAGAGTTGCGTGGCTTTTTACAAATTCGTAAAATTTCTTAGCCAAAAAAATTAAATTGACAAAGCTAATTCTTCTTTTTTGCTACGGTTGTTAATTATTGTGGCAACAATTATCTAAATAACTATATATTTATTGCTACGGTATAATTTCATAGCTAATCATAAGTTTTTGCCACGTATTAAAAATTATTGTACAACAATAATCTTTTACCTACAATAAATTTTTTGAAACAAACTATTGTAGCTAAAATAAATATTTTTGCTTCTAGTTATAAAATATCGTGACAATAGTTGATTTAAAAGCTAAGATTATTTGACATGAAGATATGATACAGCCCAGATCTTTTGATATGATAAAATTTCATAGCTACTCATTAGTTTTTGATACATGCTAAAACTTACTGTAGCAAAACTAATTTTTAGTCACAATAAATTATTTAAAATAAAATATTGTATCTGAATAAATAATTTAGCTTTATGTTCTAAATATACTGTTGCTCTATTTGGCTTAACAATTATTTGTCATAAATGAGATAAACCACAGATTTATCACTATGACAAAGATTCATAGTTATTTATGAGTTTTACCACGAATTTAAACTTATTGTAGCAATAATAATATTTTATGACTATTAAATTAGTTGAAACACAATCCTATAGTTAATGTATATGTGACGATCCAAAGGGTCATCACCTGTTTTCTCTTTCATCTCGTGCTTCCAAGTACTTAAAAACCTTATTTTTATTTGCCTCGATTTGCGTGTACAGTCCGGGCGCGTAGCCGGAAAGATTATATGTTAAATTCTGTGAAAATTTTTAAAATGTAGCTTTCAAATGATTAAAGTTGACTTCGATCAACATATTTGGTAAACAGACCCGGACCCGTGATTTGACGGTCCCGGAGGGTCCGTAGAAAAATATGGGACTCGGGCATATGTCCGAAGTCGAATTCCGAGGTCTAGAGCCTGAGAAATGAATTCTTCTGTGAAATTGTTTTTCTGAAATTATTGAGTAAAATGGAAATGAAAATTTATTAAACGGCCGTGGTATCTGGCTCATATTTTGGTTCCGACGCCCGGTACAAGTCTTATATATGGTTTAAGCACTTTCTGTGAAATTTGATTGAAATCGGACGTCATTTGACGTGTTTCGGACCTAGATATCTAAAATTTGAGGTTTATGAAGTTAGAATGAAAAATAATGATTTTCAGGTTTGATTCATTGATTTTGATGTTGTTTTGGGGGTTTGATCACTCGGTTAAGTTCGTAGGATGTTGTTGAGTTAGTGTGTGTGTGATTGGTTAGGAGCCCTGAGGGCTCGGGAGTGTTTTCGGAGGTGTTCGGGGTAGTTTTGGACTTAGGGAGTTAGCAAATTTTCTGCAATTTTTACACAGGGATTTTCTTCATCGCGTTCACACTAGCCCCCTCGCGTTCGCATAGCTTCAGTGTTGGTCCACTTCGCGTTCGCATCTCCATCATCACGATCGCGTAAGTCAAACTAAGGCCACCAGAAATTCCCTCTTTGCGTTCGTATTCCTATGCTCGCGAACGCGTAGTTTTACAGCCCTCTCCATCGCGTTCGCATGGTCTTATCGCGTTCGCATAGTACAAAACCTGGACCCAGCCCCTTTCCTTATATGCGATCGCGACTTACCTTCCGCGATCGTGGTGGTTGCCAGTCCCTCTTCTTCGCGAACGCATAGGGTAAATTTTGCCTAGTGATTTTCTTAAGTTCCAGAACAGTAACTTCGGGTTTTATTCAAAAATTGTCACGAGCTCTCTTCTTCTCCAAGCTCTAGGAGTCCATTAAAGCCCCCATTCTTCAAGATCACTTGGGTTAGTAAATCCCCACTTATTTCCTTCATTCTTCTTCATTAATTAGTGAATTCCTAAGCTTAAATCCCATGGATTAAGGTGGAAATTGGGGGAAAAGGGTAGAATTAGGGCTTTTCAATTTTCTTTGATTTAGACCTCATTTTGGGGTCGAATTTGAAAACAAATTGTATATCCGGGCTCGTGGGGGAATGGGTGACATGGAATTGGTTCGAACCTTGTGTTTTGACCAAGCGGGCCCGAGGTCGATTTTAAAATTTTGGGAAGAAAGCTTAGAAAATTATATTTAGGCCTTGGGTTTAGTTTGTTTAGCTATTACCAATATTGTGAAGTCATTATTTCATAGATTTGACTGAGTTGGAGCCGAATTCGAGGGGTAAAGCTATACTAGTGGCTTGGGTTGATTTTTGGAGCATTTGAGGTAAGTGTTTGGTCAAACATTGGCTTGAGGGAATAGGAGTAGAGTCTTATTTGCTAATTGCTATTTGTCGAGTATGGTGTATAGGCATGGTAATGAGTATCTATACACTGGTGTCGAGCATAACCGTGAGTCTTAAATTGCTAATTTTTTGAATTCTTAATTGTTGTTCATGAGGAATTGGTTGGAAATCTTTAACACTGAGCCAGTAATTGTTGAGACTGAGTATTGATTTAATTGTGTTAAGTAGAAATTGAAAAAATTTGGTTATAGCTGGATCTCCCTTGCCGGGATAGTTTATTCCCTTGCCGGGATAGTTATTATATTATATTTCTTCCTTGCTGGGATTATGTTTTGTATTGCGTTGAAAGAAATGGGATCGTGTGGCTCGCCGACCATGAGTTATTATGAAATGGGATCGTGTGGCATGCCGACCACGAGTTATTATGAAATGGGATCGTGTGGAACGCCTACCACGAGTTATTATGAAATTGGATCGTGTGGCACGCCGACCACGAGTTATTATGAAATGGGATCGTGTGAAAAACCGACCACAAGTTATTATGAAATGGGATCGTGTGGCACGCCGACCACGAGTTATTATGAAATGGGATCGTGTGGCACGCCGACCATGAGTTATTATGAAATGGGATCGTGTGGCACGCCGACCACGAGTTATTATGAAATGAGATCGTGTGGCATGCCGACCACGAGTTATTATGAAATGGGATCGAGTGGTACGTCTACCACGAATTATTATGAAATGGGATCGAGTGGTACGCCTACCACGTGATATTATAAAATGGGATCAAGTGGTACGCCTACCACGTGATGTTATAAAATGGGACCGAGTGGTACGTCTACCAGTTGATATGAGGAAATGGGATCATGTTGTACGCCTGCAACGAGAGGAAATTAAAACAAGTGAAAGTGATTTGTTTTTCCCCTATTCTGTGTTAGAAGAAATCAGATGTAGATTCTTTGTTATTCCTGATATTCTGTTTTATCTGCTACCCCATAAGCATGTTTCCCCTCCCAGCTTTACATTGTTTATTTTTCGCTATTATTTTGTTATACTTGTATATATATCTACACAGGTTTACCTAGTAGTCTGGTCTAGCCTCGTCACTACTTCGCCGGGGTTAGGCTAGGCACTTACCAGCACATGGGGTCAGTTGTGATGATGCTATACTTTGTGCATCTTTTTGCACAGATCTAGGTGTCGAAGCAGCATTTGAGTAGCAGTAGCATTTTGGGAGCGAGCTTCCAGTCCAGGGACATTCGAGGTAGCCTTGCTGACGTCCGCATGCCCGGAGTCCTTTTTATTTCATCCAGTTTGTTATCATTGTACTGTAGTAGACAGTTCTATGCTTCATTCGAACCTTGTATTTAGTATTCTCTAGACGTCCGTGAGTATTGTGACTCCAGTATTGGGTAGAGGATTGTTAAACTTCCGCATTTCTTTTAGTAAATTTTAATTGAGACTTCCGCTTTATTTTTAAATGCTTCATTATCTTTAATATTGTCGATATTCGCTAAAAATGTAATTGATAATTGGCTTTCCTAGATCCTATTAGTAGGCGCCATCACGACTCCCGAGTGTGGGAAATTCGGGTCATGACAAGTTGGTATCAGAGCACTAGGTTACATAGTTCTCATAATTCACGGACAAACTTGGTAGAGTCTGAGGGATCGGTACGGAGACGTCTGTTTATCCCCAGTGGCTACAGAGTTAGGAAAGTTTTGCCTTTGTTCTTTCTTGTCGTGTGATTCTATTTTTTCAAGTACGGATTGAATTTCTAATCTATTCCTCCGCAGATGGCGAGAACATACGCTTCTTTATCTATCGCTCAACAGTCTGAGACCGCAGCAGCAGCCCTAGTGGCGGAGCCTCAGGTTGATTTTGAGGAGGAGGTTCCCGTCCCTGCAGTTTTGGTTGGCCCAGCTCAGGTCCCAAAAGGGTTGATTTCCACCCCAGTTCTTCAGGACGCTCTAGTCCGATTGGTAGGCCTCATAGAGGGTATCATTCGAGCGGGTTTGCTTCCAATGGTTCCGCCAGTGGTGGCAGGTCAACCGGGTATAGTGGCTCAGGCTGGGAGTAAGATTATTTTTCAGGAGGCGGCCAATATGGGCCGTAGAGTTGAGTAGCTCTGCCACAGGGAGGTAGTCATGGGTCGGATAAGAGGCCCCGTCATGCAGGCAGATTCAGTGGTACCTCGTCAGGAGGTAGAGGTTCTTATGGTAGAGGCCTTCCTCCCAGGCTTTTTTAGTCAGCTCTCCAGGTCACTCATGGTACTTCAGGTAGTCATTCAGGTCGACAGGGTCAACCTCAGTTCCCTCAGCTACAACATTCGCATAGATATTATGAGTGTGGTGAGTATGGTCACAACAGGAGGGTTTGCCCGAGGTTGAGGGGTGCTCAGCCGCAGTAGACGAGGTCTTGCCATGCTTGTGGTGGTCCGAGGCACATTGTCAGATATTGCCCTCGAGTTTATGGCAGCTTCCAGCATCAGATTTCTCGTGCTATAATTCAGGCACCGGAGGTTCCACGGCTTGCCCAGCCAGCTAGAGGAGGTGGCAGAGGTGTTAGAGGTAGAGGTAAAGGTCTTAGAGGTGGAGTTCAGGTCGCCAGAGGTAGAGGCCAGCCAGCAGCTAGGCCAGAGGCTGAGTCTTCATGTGCATACATTACAGATACCATTCTGATTTATATTAGAGATACTTCAGTGCCATTTTACCCTTGTTCTACGTATTCGTATGTGTCGTCCTATTTTGCACCCTACCTGGCTATGCCTAGTGATGCTTTAGGTATTCCTGTTTATGTATCTACACCGGTGGGTGATTCTATAGTGGTCGACTGATTTCATCATTCCTGTGTGGTAGTTTTTGAGGGTCTTGAGACCCGTGTTGATTTATTGCTCTTAGACATGGTGGATTTTGATGCTATATTAGGGATGGATTGATTGTCCCCGTATCATGCTATCTTGGATTATCACGCCAAGACCGTGACCTTGGCTTTGCCAGATTTGCCCCATTTGGAGTGGAGAGGGACCCCAGAGCATACCACCTGCAGTGTTATTTCATATGTTAAGGCTTGACGAATAGTCGAGAAGGGGTGTTTAGCCTATCTAGCATATGTTCGCAATTCCAGCGCAGAGGTCCCTTCTATTGATTCTGCTCCTATTGTTCGGGAGTTCCCCAAAGTTTTTCCTTCAAACTTGCCGGATATGCCGCCTAACAGGGATATTGATTTCTGTATTGATATGGCTCCGGGCACTCAGCCCATTTCCATTCCGCCGTATCGCATGGCCTCGCAAGAGTTAAAAGAGTTAAAGGATCAGTTGCGGGATTTGTTGGAGAAGGGTTTCATTAGACCCAGTGTTTCTCCTTGGGGCACACCGGTGTTATTTGTGAAGAAAAAGGATGGTTCGATGAGGATGTGCATTGATTACCGACAATTGAATAGAGTGATGATAAAGAACAAATATCCATTGCCGAGGATTGTCGATTTGTTCGACTAGCTTTAGGGTGCGAAAGTGTTTTTGAAGATAGACTTGAGATCTGGCTACTATCTTTTGAGGATTAGGGCATCCGATGTCCCTAAGTCAGCATTCCGCACTCAGTATAGGCATTATGAGTTTTTGGTCATATTATTTGGGTTGACCAATGCCCCAGCAGCATTTATGGAGTTGATGAACTAAGTGTTCATGCCTTATTTGGACTTGTTCAAGCAAAAGGAGTTGAACTTGAGGCAAAGGAGCTGGTTGGAGCTATTGAAGGATTATGATATTACTATTTTGTATCACCTGGGGAGAGCCAATGCAGTGGCTGATGCATTGAGTAGGACGTCCGCCAGCATGGGTAGTCTTGCTTATATTTTGGTAAGCCAGAGACTGCTTTCTTTGGGTATTCAGGCCTTGTCCAATCGATTTGTGAGGTTGGACATTTCTGAGCCTAGCAGAGTGTTAGCTTGCACGGTTGCTTGTTCTTCATTATTGGAGCGTATCCGTGATGGGCAGTTTGATGATCCCCATTTGTGTGTCCTAAGAGACATGGTGCAGCGTGGAGGTGCCACAAAGGTGACCCTAGATGGTGATGGTGTTTTGAGATTGCAGGGGCGAGTTTGTGTGCCCAATGTTGATGGGATTCGAGAGTTGATCTTAGCGGAGGCCCATAGTTCCCTGTATTCCATTCACCCGGGCGCCGCGAAGATGTATCAGGACTTGCGGCAGCATTAGTGGTGGCGTAGGATGAAGAAAGATATTGTTGCATATGTGGCTCGATGTTTGAACTGTCAGCAAGTTAAGTATGAGCACCAGAGGCTTGATGGTTTGTTTCATAAGATTGAGATTCCCGAGTGGAAATGGGAGAGGATTACCATAAATTTTGTTACCGGACTTCCTTTGACTCGGAAGAAGTTTGACTCGATATGGGTTATTGTGGATAGGCTGACAAAGTCGGCGCATTTCATTCCTGTGGCAGTCTCCTATTCATCCGAGAGGTTAGCTGAGATTTATATCACGTGGATTGTTCACCTTCAAGGTGTGCCGACATCTATCATTTCGGATCGGGGTACACAGTTTACCTCGCATTTCTGGGGTGCAGTTCAGCGAGAGTTGGGCATACGGGTTGAGTTGAGCACAACGTTCCATCCTCAGACGGACGGCCAGTCCGAGAGGACTATTCAGATATTGAAGGATATGCTCCGAGTTTGTGTCATTGATTTTGGAGGCTCGTGGGACCATTTTTTGCCTTTAGCAAACTTCGCCTACAACAATAGCTACCGGTCCAACATTCAGATGGCTCCATATGAGGCGTTGTATGGTAGGCGATGCCGGTCTCTAGTCGGATGGTTTGAGCCGGGAGAGGCTCGATTATTGAGTACAGATTTAGTTCAGGAGGCCTTGGATAAGGTCAAGATCATTCAGGACAGGCTTCGTTCAGCTCAGTCGCGGCAAAAGAGTTATGCGGATCGTAAGGTTCGAGATGTAGCTTTCATGGTTGGTGAGCGGGTCTTGCTCCGAGTGTCGCCTATGAAGGGCGTGATGAAATTTGGGAAGAAGGGCAAGCTTAGACCTAGGTTCATTGGCCCATTTGAGATTCTTGATCGTATGGGAGATGTGGCTTACAGAATTGCCTTGTCGCCCAGCTTGTCAGCCGTGCATCTAGTGTTTCATGTGTCCATGCTTCGGAGGTATAACGACGATCCAGCCCACGTGTTAGATTTTCGCACTGTCTAGTTGGTCAAGGATCTGTCTTACGAGGAGGAGCCGGTAGCTATTCTAGACCGACAGGTTCGATAGTTGAGGTCGAAGAGTTTTCCTTCAGTACATGTCCAGTGTAGAGGTTAGCATCCTGAGGCATCAACCTGGGAGTCCGAGTCTGATATGCGGAGCCGTTATCCTCATTTATTTTCCGACTCAGGTACTTCTTTCTATTGTCCGTTCGAGGACGAACGATTGTTTTAGAGGTGGAGAATGTGACGACCCAAAGGGTCATCACCTATTTTCTCTTTCATCCCGTGCTTCCGAGGCCTTGAAAACCTTATTTTTACTTGCATCGATTTGCGTGCGCAGTCCGGGCACGTAGCCGGAAAGATAATATTTTAAATTTTGTGAAAATTTTTAAAATATGGCTTTAAAATTATTAAAGTTGACTTCGGTCAATATTTTTGGTAAACGAACTCGGGCCCGTGATTTGACGGTTCCGGAGGGTCCGTAGAAAAATATGGGATTCGGGCATATTCTCGGAGTCGAATTTCGAGGTCTAGGGCCCGAGAAATGAATTTTTCTGTGAAATTGTTTTTCTGAAATTATTGAGGAAAATGAAAATGAAAATTTATTAAACGATTGTGGTATCGGGCTCGTATTTTGGTTCCGATGCCCGGTACATGTCTTATATATGGTTTAAGTGCTTTCTGTGAAATTTGGTTGAAATCGGACGTCATTTGACGTGTTTTGGACCTAGATATCTAAAATTTGAAGTTTATGAAGTTAGAATGAAAAATGATGATTTTAAAGTTTGATTCATTGATTTTGATGTTGTTTTGGCGGTTTGATCGCTCGGTTAAATTTGTAGGATATTGTTGAGTTAGTGTGTGTGTGATTGGTTAGGAGCCCCGAGGGCTCGGGAATATTTTGGGAGGTGTTCGGGGTAGTTTTGGACATAGGGAGTTAGATGATTTTCTGCAATTTTTACACAGGGATTTTCTTCATCGCGTTCACACTAGCCCCCTCGTGTTTGCATAGATTCAGTGTTGGTCTCCTTCGCGTTCGCGTCTCCATCATCGCGATCGCGTAAGTCAAACTCAGGCCCCAAGAAATTCCCTCTTCGCGTTCGCATTCCTATGCTCGCGAACGCGTAGCTTTACAGCCCTGTCCATCGCGTTCGCGTGGTTCTTATCGCATTCGCATAGTACAAAACCTGGACCCAGCCCCTTTCCTTATATGCGATCGCGACTTACCTTCCGCGATCGTGGTGCTTGCCAGTCCCTCTTCTTCGCGAACGCATAGGGTAAATTTTGCCCAGTGATTTTCTTAAGTTCTAGAACAACAACTTTGGGTTTTATTCAAAAAATTGTCACGAGCTCTCTTCTTCTCCAAGCTCTAGGAGTCCATCGAAGCCCCCATTCTTCAAGATCACTTGGGTTAGTAAATCCCCACTTATTTCCTTCATTCTTATTCATTAATTAGTGAATTTCTAAGCTTAAATCCCATGGATTAGGGTGGAAATTGGGGAAAAATGGTAGAATTAGAGCTTTTTATTTTTTTTTGATTTAGACCTCGTTTTGGGGTCGAATTTAAAAATAAATTGTATATCCAGGCTCGTGGGGAATGAGTGACATGGAATTGGTTCGAATCTCTTGTTTTGACCAAGCGGGCCCGGGGTCAAATTTGGAATTTTGGGAAGAAAGCTTAGAAATTCATATTTAGGCATTGGGTTTAGTTTGTTTATCTATTACTAATATTGTGAAGTCATTATTTCATAGATTTGAATGAGTTGGAGTCGAATTTGAGGGGTAAAGCTATATTAGAGGCTTGAGTTGATTTTTGGAGCATTTGAGGTAAGTGTTTGGTCCAACTTTGGCTTGAGAAAATAGGAGTAGAGTCTCATTTGCTAATTGCTATTTGTCGAGTATGGTGTATAGGCATGGTGACGACTATTTGTACACTGGTGTCGAGCATAACCGTGAGTCCTAAATTGCTAATTTTTCGAATTCATAACTGTTGTTCATGAGGAATTGGTTGGAAATCTTTAATACTGAGCCAATAATTGTTGAGACTAAGTATTAATTTAATTGTGTTAAGAAGAAATTGAAAAAGTTTGGTTATAGCTGGATCTCCCTTGCCGGGATATTTTATTATATTATCTTGTTCCCTTGTCGGGATAGTTATTATATTACATTTTTTCCTTGTCGGGATTATGTTGTGTATTGTATTAAAAGAAATGGGATCATGTGGCACGCCGACCACGAGTTATTATGAAATGGGATCGTGTGGCACGCCGACCATGAGTTATTATGAAATGGGATCGTGTGGCACGCTGACCACGAGTTATTATGAAATGGGATCGTGTGGCACGCCGACCACGCGTTATTATAAAATGGGATCGTGTGGCAAACCGACCACGAGTTATTATGAAATAGGATTGTGTGGCACGCCGACCACGAGTTATAATGAAATGGGATCGTGTGGCACGCTGACCACGAGTTATTATAAAATGGGATCGGATGGCACGCTGACCACGAGTTATTATGAAATGGGATCGAGTGGTACGCCTACCACGTGATATTATGAAATGGGATCGAGTGGTACGCCTACCATATAATACTATGAAATGGGATCGAGTGGTACGACTACCACGTGATATTATGAAATAGGACCGAGTGGTACGCCTACCATGTGATATAAGGAAATGGGATCGTGTTGCACGTCTGCAACGAGAGGAAATTGAAACAAGTGAAAGTGGTTTGTTTTTCCCCTATTCCGTGTTAGAAGAAATCATATGTAGATTCTTTCTTATTCCTGATATTCTGTTTTATCTGCTACCCCATAAGCATGTTTCCCCTCCCAACTTTAAATTGTTTATTTTTCGCTATTCTTTTGTTGTACTTGTATATATATCTGCACAGGTTTACCTGGTAGTCTGATCTAGCCTCGTCACTACTTCGCCGGGGTTAGGCTAGGCACTTACCAGCACATGGGGTCGGTTGTGCTGATGCTACACTCTGTACATCTTTTTGCACAGATCCAGGTGTTGGAGTAGTATTTGAGTAGCAGTAGCATTTTGGGAGCGAGCTTCCAGTCCAGGGACATTCGAGGTAGCCTTGCTGATGTCCGCAGGCCCGGAGTCCTTTCTATTGCATCCAGTTTGTTATCATTGTACCGTAGCAGACAGTTCTATGCTTCATTCGAATCTTGTATTTAGTATTCTCTAGATGTCTGTGAGTATTGTGACTCCAGTCTTGGGTAGAGCATTGTTAAACTTCCGCATTTCTTTTAGTAAATTGTATTTGAGACTTGCGCTTTATTGTTAAATGCTTCATTATTTTTAATATTGCCGATGTTCGCTAAAAGATGTAATTGATAATTGGCTTGCCTAGCTCCTATTAGTAGGCGCCATAACGACTCCCGAGGGTGGGAAATCCGGATCGTAACAGTATAATTGTCCTTCAAGTTAGAAAGAAATGCCAAATAATTGGCTTAATAGTTACAATTTTTTATCAAGAAAAAAAATGAATAGTGATTGATTCAAAACATCAATAAACTTTTATAGTTGACTATAAATATATTATCGCACATTTGAGGTCACCATTGTAAGGTCAGTTTTTTTTAAAGATGAATATTTTTGCTTCGACTATGAAATTCATGACAAGACATGGTCTAGAAATTTTCGGTTATGAAAAATTAATTTCATAGACAAATAAGATAATAAATTTATAAGAAAATTAAAAAATTAAGTAAATTTCAAAATACCAAAAATTAAAATGCAAAAAATATCTTCAAACTCAAAATTGAAATTAACAAAGATTAAAATGGATGAAAAATAATCTTCTGTCTTAAAATTGAATCTAAACATTATAAAACTATAATGAAAAAAAAAGTATAGTAAAATAGCAACAACTTTGCAATGAAAAACAAAATTTATCGTTAGTTTTTATGATAACTAATAGCAAAAAATTAGAAATAGAAATTTCTGCTGAAAACACTATTATTCATATTAATTTTTTCGGTTATTACACAAAATACTCCTATAGTATTAATTAGTTTCAAATACATCCGCTGTATTTTAAATTTAAACTTATATCCCATATATTATTGAATTCTACACTTGCACCCTCTATGATGTATATCTGTAATTAATTTCTTAAATATAATGTTAAATGATAAATTACAATCATGAATAATTTTTTTATGTACTTATTTTTATGATATTTTGAGAAGAGAAGAAATAATTTTTGTTGAAAATCTTTATTCACGTCATTGATTAGAAATTAATAAATAATTTTTAAAATATGTATCTCTTGAAACTCTTAAATAGAAAATTAATACAAATTATTTATTTATAAGACTAGAATTTTTTTGTATTTTGCATAATAGGTTTATCTGTCGAAGCTCTTACCTGTAATGATGTTATTCCTATTTTTCTAGAAATATTTAAACCTCCTATATAATAAAAATATTGCTCAAGTGAAATTTCATTCAACTAAGTAAATTTAAAATAACTTTGAAGCAAATGAATAAATAAACAAACTAAAACAAAAATAAGATATTCGTATTATGAGTCTTGAATGATATATATGTTCAAAGTATGTTTATTATATTCCTTAGTCAATTGGGTAAATACAAGTTTTCAACAAAAATATTTATTTTCTTTGTCAAATTTCATGAAAGTAAATACATAAAAGGTTTTTATTTATAATCTAATTTTTCTTGTAATAAGTATGTTTTAATATACTTAGTTATGGATATACCTCATAACTTTCATGTTTTAATTTATGAGTCATAAGAGTTGTAATCGTAAGATTATCATAATATATAAAGTTTATAAGTGTCTAATTTTCTTATATCTAATTAGACTAAGAATTAAGAGTTTAATATTGTTGAAACCTAAGTCAATAAAAAACTCTTATTTTATAATTATTACTAAACAAGTTTTACCTATAAGTTTTAATTCTAATTACAAAACAATGAAACTATATACTATTATTGTGCGCATGCCTAATTATAACATCGAATTTCAACAAATATAATCGTATACCAATTATATTGTACAATATATTATTTATTATACACCGAATAAATTGAGAATTTAATATGATTAATATGTCTCTTTTACGGCTATTATTCGATATTTTATAAACTTAAATAATTTTAATATTATTAGTTCTATTTCAAAACACTAATAATTTAATATTGTTGATAAAGGAGTTTTTAAAAAAAAATTAATTAGTATATCATAATTCGTAGTAAACAAAGTATTACTTGTGATTTTCTAATATAATTTAAATAAATATTAACTGTGCCTGTATCTATTTACATTAATCACTAATTATACTCAGTTTGAATATGCATAATTAACGATCTAATGCTATTTTGATAACTTAATTACTATCATAAATCTAATTAAGCACTAATATTTTTTAACAAACTAACAATATCATATATTACGAAAGAAGCTTTAAATAAAAAGGCACCTTCATTTTATTTAAATAGTTTATTGTTTCTATGTTACTTATTATAAATTAAGTATTTATAATATTATTCCTTTTGGTTTTTGGTAGTTCTTTTGTATTACTTATATTTGTCAGCACTTTCACTTTTTGCATTTAACGCATTCCGTGTCTTATTAAAAATCAAAAGAAAGCAAAAATCTATATAACAACAAGTAAAGAAACGACAAAGGCCCAAAGCAAAATCCCTAAAACCTACTTCCTCTTTATCATAATAAATGATGTACTTTTTATTTTAGTCTGTTCCAAAACAAATTACAAACTATAAATTTTTATAATCACATAAATGTCACGACCCCATAAAGTTTTTATCCCTTAAGCTTTCAAGACCATAAATTTTAAAAGTCTTCTTCTTTTTTCTTAAACTCCGTACCGAATCAAAATACCTCATATAATATGAAACAGAGGGAGTAATAGCTACACTCTGACCTCCTCTCCCTCCTGCCGCCACCTCCCCTTCCCCACTTTTCTATTTTATACTTATACTTCGGCTAAACTAAGGAGACCGATAATGACAAAGAAGAGCAAGAGAAAATCCAATCGCTTCTCTATTCTCGGACAGAAGAGATAATCTCATATCTCTATATTTTAGGGCTAGTAAATCTTTTTATACCTACTTCACTTGGAATTTTGGGTACAATTTTGTGGATTATTCCAGTAATTCGATAGATATTGTATCTTATTTTTGATTAGTGATTGAGAATTTGATCAGAAAAACAATATTATAAAATTGGGATGAAGATAATTTAATGGCGTAATAGTAAAGTTGCCTTCATATGATCATAAGGTTACATGTTCGAGCCATGAAAATAACCTTTTGGAGAAATGTAGGGTAAGACTGCGTACGATAGACCCTTGTGGTCCGGCCCTTTCCTGGAACCCGTACATAGCGGGAGTTTAGTGCACCGGGCTGCCTTTTGGGATGAAGATAATTTAAGTTGTTTAAAAAGTGTTCAAAATTTTCTTTTTTACTTCTTTTGTTGCTTTGTATTTTTTTCGTGTTGTTATCTGTTAAAAATTCTTGTAAGATATTGTCACGATCCGGATTTTCTACCATCGGGAGTCGTGATGGCGCCTACTAATGGAGCTAGGCCAGCCAAACTTTAAATATTCTCCGATAATTTCAACAATATAAGTAAACAGAAATCAATTAAACAAGTGCGGAAGACTTTAAACTTAATAAAAATGAAACTAAAAATGCGGAAGTTTAAACATTATCTCTACCCCAAAACCTAGTGTCGCTAGATCATAGACCACTAAAGAGTACTACAACCAAGTCTGAATGGAAAGAAATATATATATGTCTGTCTCGGTACGATGAAAACAAACAAAAATAAAGAAGGGACTTTGTCCTGCGAACGCCAGCTAGGTGTGACGACCCGGCGGTTGTCTTTGGAATTTATGCACCGTTCCCCCACTAACTGCTTCCCCTAAGTTCTTTTCTGCTATTTTGGTTTGCCGGGACGTTCGGTATTAGGATTCGGAGTGTTTTGGGACACTTAGTCCCTAAATGAGAGTTTAAGAGTTGAAAAATGGTCCGTATTCGGAATAGTGTGAAGACGACCTCGGAATGGGAATCCGATGGTTCCATTAGTTCCGTTAGGAGATTTCGGGGTTGAGAGCGTATTCAGAATGTTATTTGGAGGTCCCTAGCTCATTTAGGCTTGAAATGCCGAAGTTTGAATTTTTGGAGTTTCCGGTCCGATAGTGAATTTTTGATCCGAGGGTCGGAACGGGATTCCGAAAAGTAAAGCACCGTCATGTCATTTGGGACGTGCGTACAAAGTTTCAGGTCAATCGGACTAGGGCTGATTAGGTTTTGAATCGAAAGCGTATTTTGGATGAACTTGAAGTTTTTAGGCTTGAATCTTTGATCTAATCGAGATTTCGGCATTGTTTTAAGGATTGGTATAAGTTTGAATAAGGTAAAAGGTCATGTCTGTACTTTTGGTTGAGGTCCCGGGGGCCTCGGGATGAATTCGGGTGGTTAAACGGAGATTTCAGAGGTTGTTGCATTGTTTTGTTCAGCTGCTTCTGTTGTTTTCGCATCTGCGGAAAAGGAGCCGCATAAGCGGTTCTGCAGATGCGGCATTGTGATCGCATAAGCGGTCAGTGAAGGGATGGGCTTGGACTGCAGAAGCGGAAGGAAGCCCGCAAAAGCGGTGACCGCATAAGCGGTCCTGGATCGCACAAGCGGTCCCTGGGGACTTTAGTTAAACCGCAAATGCGGTTGATTTTCCGTACAAGCGGGACCGCAGAAGCGGTCCCTGGACAGCAAAAGTGGAAATCACTGTTATGATAAGGGTTATCCGAGGCTTAATTTCAAAAGTTGAAAAATTATTTGGGAGCTCCGGAGAAGGCGATTTGGAGTGGTAATTGAAGAGGAAATCACTGGGTAACGTTTCTATGATCCTTTCTAGCTATAATCCATCATTTAGTGGTTAAATCCATCATTTAAATTCGAATTTAAAATCAAAAATGGAAGAATTTGGGTGAAAGTTCATTGATTAAACTCTTTGGTTTTGAGGGGGCATTTGACCTTCGATTTGGGAGATTTTTATATGGTTGGACTCATGAGAGTACGAGGTTTCTGAAAATGTAAAAATTATTCGATTCCGAGACGTTGACCTGAGGGGCATTTTGGTCATTTTACCTATTTTTGTGCCTTAGCTTTAATCTTAATAGTGTAATTGGTTACTTGCGATGTTATTTACAATATGTAATTGGTTTGAATAGATTTGGGCCACTCGGAGTCGGATACTCGTGGCAAGGGCATCGTTTCATAGTGATTTTTGTACCGGTTCGAGGTAAGTGGCTTGTCTAACTTTGTGTGGGGGACCTCTCCCCTTAGGACATCTTGACGGTTGATTGAATGCCTTGCTCGTGAGGTGACGAACGCGTACTTGAGCAAATTGTTGAAACCCGGATTTT
>MU672601.1:31065-59890 GCA_026770625.1 Nicotiana glauca | reverse complement strand
GCGGAGCCGTTACCCTCATCTATTTCCTGACTCAGGTACTTCTTTCTTTTGTCCGTTCGAGGACGAACGATTGTTTTAGAGGTGGAGAATGAGACGATCCAAAGGGTCATCACCGTATTTCTCCCTTTCTTCGTGCTTCCGAGGCCTTGGAAACCTCGCTGGTGGTTACCTCGATTTATGTGCGCAGTCCGGGTGCGAAGCCGAAAAGTTTTTATGTTAAAATATGTGAATTATGTGAAAAATTTGAAGAATTTTAATATTAATATTGATATAGTTGACTTTGGTCAACATTTTTGGTAAACGGACCTGGATCCGTGATTTGACGGTTTCGGAAGGTTCGTAGAAAAATATGGGACTCGGGCATGTGCCCGGAGTCGAAATCCGAGGTCCAGAACCCGAGTAAAAGAATTTTTCTGTTCAATTGTTTTCTGAAAATATTAAGGAAAAATGGAAATGAAAATGAGTTAGAAAATATAGATATCGGGCATGTATTTTGGTTCCGACGCCCGGTACAGGTCATAAATATGCGTTAAGCGCTTTCTGTGAAGTTTGGTTGAAAACGGACGTCGTTTGACGTGTTTCAGACTATGAGTTCCAAGTTTGAAAGTTTAAGAAGTTTGAAATGAAAATTATGAGTTTTGAGGCTCAATTCTATGTATATGATGTTATTTTGGCAATTTGATCGCACGAGTAAGTCCGTAAGATGTTTTTGAGGTTGTGTGCATATTTGGTTTGGAGCCCCGAGGGCTCGGATGAGTTTTGTATAGGTATCGGATTGCATTTCTCATAGTTGAAAAACCTATTATGCTTCAGTTCTGATGGCTTCGCAATTGCGAAGCCAACACTCGCAAATGCGAGCTCGCAATTGCGAGCTTTTTATCGCAAATGCGATCTTTCACCTGGGCAGCCACTTTCGCAAATGCGAAGAATATTATCGCAAATGCGATGCCCGCCCTCGAACCCAGTCTTCGCAAATGCGAACGACTGTCCGCAAATGCGAACAATAGTTTGCAAATGCGACCCTCCCAGTGTCCTTCAGAGTTCGCAAATGCGAACTCGACTTCGCAATTCCCATATTTGGTCGGGGTTCGCATTTACGAACCCTGTTCGCAAATGCGATATCAAAGACCTGCATATTCATACTTAGACGATTTTGAAGCTTCATTTTTCATATTTTCAAAACCCAAACACCCATTGGCGATTTTCCACGAACTCCCTTTTCTCCAAATAATTTGTAAGTCAACTTTTACTTAATTTCTTCAATCGTTAACATCATTTATCATGTTTTCATCTTAAAATCAAGGTTTTTCATGGGTAAGAATGGAGATTTTGGGTAGAACATAGGTTTTGTTAAAATTGGGGATTTGGACCTCAATTTGAGGTGCGATTTCAAAATAAATCATAGATATGAACTCGTGGGGTAATGGGTGACCGTGTTTTGGTTCGAACTTTGGGTTCTGACCACGTGGGCCTNATTAGGGTATTATTTGCTACGTGCTAAATGTGGAGTACGGTGTATAGGCATGGTGACGGTTATCTATGCACCGGAGTCTAGCATGACCGCGAGTCATATATATGTGGGATTCAGCTTTAATGGTACATTTTTCTTGCTTGGGTTGATAAGCATAATATATTGTGATTGGTTTGGCTTTTGGAGCATTGGCTCGGACTAGAAATTGTTACCCGAGAAATAGTTGATTAAAAGTAGAACGTGTAGCGATTAGTCCCTTGCCGGGACACGTAATTATTTATTGTATTCTCCCTTGCCGGGATGATTGAATTGGTAATTGTATTCCCTTGCCGGGATTTTCTTGTGATTGTTGTTACTCCCCTCACACTTGAGTTGCGGTCGTTGTTTGGGTGAGATCTTGGTATTAAATGTTGAGGATCGGGTTGCACGCCGCAATGGTGTTGATGAATATTGAGGATCGGGTTGCACGCCGCAACGGTATTGATTGTTGAGGATCGGGTTGCACGCCGCAACAGTGATATATGTTGAGGACCGGGTTGCGCGCCGCAACGGACTATGGACTGAGTGTATTGCTTTCGTGTTTAGAAGCTTCCTATGTTTTCCTTATCAATTATTATTGTTCAGCTTCATTTCTTTTCCGTTAATTTCTATATTTAGACTGCAGTACCCCACAGCATGCTTCCCCTCCCTTTTAACTGTTAAAATTAGTGTATTTCCTGTTATTGAACATATATCTGTACAGGTTATGTGTGGTAGGTCCTGTCTAGCCTCATCACTACCTCGCCGGGGTTAGGTCAGGCACTTACCAGCACATGGGGTCGGTTGTGCTGATGCTACATAATACCCTAATCCTAATGCCTCAAGCCAAAGTTAGAACAGACAATTACCTCAAATGCTCCAAAAATCCACTCAAGCCTCTAGAATAGCTTTACCCCTCGAATTCACCACAAAACCGCTCGAATCTAGTCACAAATTACTTGAATGTATCAACAAATGCTAATTGAATCAACTTGAATGCATAAAAATGAATTTCCCAAAGTTTTACTCAAAAATTCCCAAAATGCCCCCGGGCCCACGTGGTCAAAACCCGAAGTTCGAACCAAAACCCGGTCACCCATTACCCCACGAGTTCATTTCTATGATTTATTTTGAAATCGAACCTCAAATTGAGGTCAAAATCCCCAATTTTAACAAAACCTAGGTTCTACCCAAAATTTCCATTTTTACCCATGAAAAACCTTGATTTTAAGACGAAAACATGATAAATGATGTTAAAGATTGAAGAAATTAAGTAAAAGTTGACTTACAAATGATTTGGAGAAGAGGGAGTTAGTGAAAAATCGCCAATGGGTGTTTGAGTTTTGAAAATATAAAAAATGAAGCTTCAAAATCATCTAAGTATGAATATGCAGGTCTCTGATGTCGCATTTGCGAACAGGGGTTCGCAATTTCCGACCAAATATGAGAATTGCAAAGTCGAGTTCGCATTTGCAAATTCTGAAGGACACTGGGAGAGTCGCATTTGCGAACTATTGTTCGCATTTGCGGACAGTCGTTCGCATTTGCGAAGACTGGGTTCGAGGGCGGGCATCGCATTTGCGATAATATTCTTCGCATTTGCGAAAGTGGTTGCCCAGGTGAAAGATCGCATTTGCGATAAAAAGCTCGCAATTGCGAGCTCGCATTTGCGAGTGCTGGCTTCGCAATTGCGAAGCCTGCAGAACTGAAGCACAATAGGTTTTTCAACTATGAGAAATGCAATTCGACACATATCCAAAACTCATCCGAGCCCTCGGGGCTCCAAACCAAATATGCACACTACCTCAAAAACATCCTACGCACTTACTCGTGCGATCAAATCGCCAAAATAACATCATATACATAGAATCGAGCCTCAAAACTCATGATTTTCATTTCAAACTTCTTAAACTTTCAAATTTGGAACTCATAGTCTGAAACATGTCAAACGACGTCCGTTTTCAACCAAACTTCACAGAAAGCGCTTAACGCATATTTAAGACCTGTACCGGGTATTAGAACCAAAATACAAGCCCGATACCTATATTTTCTAACTCATTTTCATTTTCATTTTTCCTTAATATTTTCAGAAAACAACTGAACAAAAAAATTCTTTTACTCGGGTTCTGGACCTCGGATTTCGACTCCGGGCATATGCCCCAGTCCCATATTTTTTTACGGACCTTCCGGAACCGTCAAATTACGGATCCGGGTCCGTTTACCAAAAATATTGACCAAAGTCAACTGTATCAATATTAATATAAAAATTCTTCAAATTTTTCACATAATTCACATATTTTAACATAAAAACTTTCCGGCTTCGCGCTTGGACTGCGCATGCAAATCGAGGTAACCCTTTGGATCGTCACATATATTTATCAAGACGTGTTTGTTGTCTACTTGAAATTATTCTATTAATGTTTTTACTAACTGAACTTACATCTTTGTGTTAATATTTCAATTCAGTTGTTATGTTAAACATATATGATCAGTTATTTTTGCTTTTAAAAATATATATTTTTTTTGACAGGTAGATTGGTGGAGTTAGAGCAATGAGAAATTAAAGGCCAAGATAAGGTGCAGTTGAAGATCCGAGGAGGAGTGAAAGAAGAAATGGTGTCTCAAGCAAGATGGTGTTGTAGAAAAATTGGGCATCGTGAATGCTTTGAAATTTACAATTATACGTAACTTGAAACCTATTGTGGAATATAAATTCTTTTTATTCGTAGCTACTTTATTAAAAGCTTATGTGTAACTTTGAATTTATTTTGGAATCTAAAATATTTAAAATTTTAGCTATTATTAAAATTATTGTAACTAGTTATTCTTGTAGCAAATTTTTTAATTTGTGGCAATAAAAGTTTCAATTCGTGGCTGAATATATATATATATCACTTAACAAAAATATGATTATACATTCTCATTTTCTTAGCAAAAGAAGAAATATTTAGCTAGCTGCCTAAATATTTGTAACAAATACTTCAATTCATAGCTATGAATTTTTGAAATTGTAGCTAAAAAAAGTATTATTGCCAAGAAACTAAAATATAGTAGTAATCACGTTTATATAGTAGTAATAGTTGATATTTAAATTTTCTGTATTAACCAAGAATCGGAAAAAAAAAAAAGATCAGAAAATACAAATATTCAAAGGTCTCTCCATAGTTGTTGATCAATCATATATATATATATATATATACACTTATTATTTTCTCGGTCGGGTTTTTAGAGAAGGTGATGTATAAAATAATACTAGCAATAATAACTGAGTCTAGTTAACATCATCCAAAAGGAACAAGCAACTATTAGACCGTGTTATATTTGACCATAACGGTTGATTCACATTAGTAGAAAGAAATACAACATCCTAGGAGTTTCTGCTAATGTATATAATGGAAGATTACACATTTTGGCAAGTACGTATTATACAAAAATTGGGTTGTGCAAAATAATTCTCCATATTAAATCTCGTGGAATCGGCAGCCATCTAAGCGCTAAACTAGTTTCAAAGAGTGAATTGATGAAGTCCTACTCACTTGCTGGAATTGGAAGTTTGCAACCAAAAGGATTAACCCTTGCTATCATCCCTTGAGTTTTAGGCATCGAGTTACAAGTACATAAAGCTTGTTGAATAAAGGGATGCTGGAGTAGCTATTCGGTTGTCCATCTTCTTCGAGGGTCTTTTATGAAACACCTGTATAGAAAATCTGTAGCAAAATTATAGGGTCTTCATTCATAATCTGCCATTGCAACAAAGCCAAACCCGAATCCCAGTCATCATCTCTGCCACAGTGCATCCTAGTGACCATATATCATAAGCTTTCTCTATTTGGAAACAATTTATCTTTATACAATGATTTATAGCCACACAAAATATAGTGCTTCATTTTACACCACAAGTTCAAAAGTCTCCTCTCTTTTCTTAAACTCCGTGCCTGAAACGGAGGGATTATATAGAAAACGCTCGATCCTCTATTGATGTGGAGAGGGTTTTACGTGTTGTCGCTAAGGTGCTGCTATTTCTTTTTTGTTAACTTTGTATTACTATACACATTCCTTATTTGAGGTGGAGACGGTAATTTACTCCGCTAGGGTCGTGCTTTATTCCTCTAAATGGATTTCCTAAATGCACCGACTTTAATTATTTCTTGTGATTTACTCAACTTTTTCTTCAAAGTGTTAAGAGTTAAATCTTTTATACATACGGATTAATTTAACAAGGGCTAGTAAATACATAATTAAGAAGAACTAATTGACAGTATAATTACTTTCATTATTACTATTTTCTTAAAGATACTTATAGTTGTTATTATAAGCAAAGTAATCTCTATATTTAAAGATACAATTAATCACCCCTTTGATTCTCTGAATGAAAAAAATTGTTGTAGGAAGCGCTTTGTATTTAATAGGTTTTATATGGTGCGAATCCAAATTTGTACATAGGGTGAGAAATATAAGAAACATTTAAATCAATCATTTCAATAACTCTAGAGTTTGGGATACACGGTCAGATTTCATTCTCGATGTAACGACCCGATCGGTCATTTTGATCTTTAGCACGTCGTTCAGCAGATTGAGGCCATGAGCAGCTTCACTTCAGGTATTATGACGCATATGCATTGTCAGAATTGAATTCGGGGAAGATTAGAGTAGATTTGGAAAGAAAATTCTCATTTCGAAAGCTTTCAGTTGGAAGAATTGACTAAGATTTGATTTTTGAGTAAACGACCTTGGAATTGGGATTTAAAGGTTTCAGCAGGTTCATATGATGATTTCAGACTTAGGCGTATGCCCGGATCGGGTTTTGGATACCCCAGGAGCATTTCGACGCCTATTGTGGAAGTTAGCATTTTGGAAGAATTTCATAAATTTAAGTTGAAGTGCATTTCAGTGTTATCGATGTTCGTTTAGGATTCGAAGTCTGGAAATAGCTCCATATGGTAATTTTAGTTTTGGGGGTCCGTCTGGAAGTGGATTCGGAGGTCCGTAGGGCATTTTGGAGTCATTTGGCTAAAGTTAGAAATTTGAAGGTTTTTGAGAAGTTTGACCAGAAGTGGAATTTTGATATCGGGGTCGGATTTTGATTTTGGAAGTTGGAGTTGGTCCGTAATATCGAATATGACTTGTGTGCAAAATTTAGGTGACGTGAATACATAAGTTTCAGCATCGAATATAGAAGTTTGAAGTTCTAAAGTTCACTAAGTTTTAATTGAGGTGTGAGTTAGGAATTTGATATTATTTTTTGTGATTTGAGGCCTCGAGCAAGTCCGTGTTATGTTATGGGACTGGTTTGCATGATTGGATGGGATCCCGAGGGTCTCAGGTGTGTTTCGGACCAAATTTGGGTGATTTGTTGCTGTATATGATTTCCTTCTTCGCGAACGCGAAGGGAGTTTCGCGTTCGCGAAGAGGAAAGTTGGAGGCTGGTAGATTTTCCTTCCCGAACACGAAGTGGAGGCCGCGAACCCGAAGGGGTTGGCTGAGTTGCCTACACGAATGCGAATGGCCACTCGCGAACGCGTAGAAAGAAAGAGAGAAATTGGCCTATGGATTTTAAGCCTTTGCGTTCGCGAAGGGGTCGCCTGGTGAAGCTACGCATTCGTGAGCTGGGACTCGCGTTCGCGAAAGGTGATTTTTGAAGCTGGAGCTGGTATCGCTTTGCGAACGCGAGGGTCATTCCGCATACATGAAGAAGGATTTTCTGGGCAGTGGGTTGTTTTAAACAGGATCTTGCCCATTTTTATTTCATTTTCCTCCATGGGAGCCGGCCTTGGAGTGTTTTTAGAGCTCCATCTTCATCATCTATGTCAAGGTAAGTGATTCTCACCTATTGCAAGTTAAATACTTGGATTATATATGGATTTGGGCATGAAAATTAGTAGAAACTGTGGGATTTTGGTAGAGGAACTAAAAATTGATATTTTGGATTTTTACCACGAATTTGGTGCATGAAATTGAGATTAAATTATATATTTGAGCTCGTGAGGGATGACTATGAGATTATTCAGTATTTAAATTTGTTAAAGATATCATTATTTTTTCGATTAAGTTCATTATTTATTGTTTAATGTAAGGAAGAATAAATAGTTTCAAAAATACTAAAATGAGGAATTAATTAACTTCTTGGTGTTGGCTTGCCTGACAGTGGTGTCTGGCGCCATTACGACCCTTAATGGATTTTGAGAAAACATGGTATCAGAGCACTAGGTTCCGTTAGGTCTCACGAGTCATGAGCGAGTCTAGTAGAATCTTGCGGATCGGTACAAAGATATTTTTACTTATCTTCGAGAGGCTATAGGGCCGTTAGGAGCACTTCCTTTCTTGATTCCTCATCGTGCGATTTGATTCCTTTTAGGCTTTTGCCTTCATTTCCTTCCCATTCAATCTTATGCGACGTGAATAAGTGGTTCTAAATCGGGAATCGAGGAATTGTAATTGTACTATAGATGTGGTACGAGATGTTTCTCCCTGTGTAGTTGATTGGGTTATTATAGTCGCCTTGCGGAAGGATATTATGTTGTTTCAATTCAGTAGTTGTACTTCTGGAAGCTTTGTGGCTATGCACAGGTTGCTAGGATGCTCATGAGTTGTTATCGCACAATATTGATGTATCGATAGGATGTTGCCTATGTGTCGACACTACTACAAAATGGGGCTTTAACGACAATAAAAAAATACCTTTAGCGGCAATAACAATAGCCGCTATATCCTTTACCAGCCAATGTCATTTAGCCGGTAATGCGGGTGTCGGCAAAGCTTTGGCGGCCATTCTCACCAAAGCTGGTAAATGGAATATTTATTGCCGTTAAAGATCGTTAATTTTACCAGCAATTGTTTGCGGCAATAATTTTGGCCGGTAAATTAATTCCATAACAAATTAACTATGCTCTTATAGCGTTCATTTTTATGGCCGATAAATTTAATTAATTGCCGCTAAAAGTCAGTTATTTTAACGATAAATTTTTTATGGCAATTAGATTGGTTATTGCGTCCTGCCTGTAAATATCTTATTTTGACCTTTTTAAATATTTTAATGGCAAGTGAATTCAACTAACTGTCGCTAATAGTAAAAGAGTGCCTCTTGGTGAAAACAAAGGTAGGCAAATGCTAGAAAATATATTACTATTAATTCATAAAATAAAATATATTTTATTGAATCTAAACAATCCAAAGGAAGTACTAATCCAAAATATTAATGTCACAACTTTTAAAATAAACTTATAGTGATTGAACTCATATAACTAATCCTATCAAATAATATCTTCAAATAGCTTCGACAACTCTTTATCATATTGAAATCTTCCGCATGCGAAATTTTTGAGCATATGACCTAAAAAAATAAAATAAACATGTCAAAAGATGGAATGTAATGTATAAAACATCATGATTCTTACACATTTAAATATATTGTGAATTCTAACGACAATGTGAAAAATGAAGTTGCATGCGAACTAAGGTACCAAATTAATCATGGTTGAAGATACTGAAGTGTAATTTTCCAATAAGACAAATCGTTCTTAGGTTGAAGCTCCCTACATCAAGTTATAGTATTGGAATACAACCAAAATATTTTATCTAGGAAAGAACAAAGGATGGCAAAAGAAAGATAAAAAAAATTAGCTAATGTGGCAAATGAAACTTGTAGTATTAGAATACAACTTAGATGTAACATTGTGGGGGAACAAATAAAGAGCTAATATTTAGAAATTACCAAATCTAATGTCTAAATGTGATACATAAACTATCTGACCATCTTTCCACATTCTCTATTATAAAAATTGCTCCTTCTGCAACTTCAAGTTGTATCAGATAATGTGAAATATAATGTGAAAAAGTATCTTTTCAACCAACTCACTCACCTAACATCTATAAGCAGAAACAACTAGATGGATTAATAGGCTAGCCAAATAGATGTTCAAATAATTAAATAGAGTTTCTTTATTTGTTATGATAGAGAAGAAAAAAAAAAAATCAAAAGCAGAGTATTACCTTGGAGAAGTAAAAAGAAGCTGCACGTCAAGTTACAATAACAACAACAAGCAAATATCAACAATAAATTAAGGCCAGAAAAATAATACCAATAATATATCAAATGCCATATCAGATGTTTTCCTCTACTGAAATTTTCAAATATGTATAAGTAAAGTAGGTCCACGAATCTTTTTTGCCTCTCAATTACCTAAAGTGAAAAAGTTCTGAATCATTTGATTACGTCAAGACCAGATACTTCAGAGTACGCTGCAGAAAAAGACTAGCAAATTAGTTGGCATATCCATGAAACATTATTAAGAGATATTTACAACTAAATTAGCAACAAAGTGATTAGATCAACAATAATATGTAGGTGCAGATCTAGAATATAAGAAAAATAAAGTTAAACAACTATAAGAATAATGCATATAAAAAAATATGCTAGAAAAGTTAATAGTTTGTTTAATTCAAAACTAATGCCATGATTCTTCAATACCAAGTTGGAACAGATAAAAAGATTTACTCATTCAGTAAATTGAACATTGACAATCGAAGCCATAAAACCAATCAATTAGTAATTTTCATCAACCCAAAACATACACAATCAAATACTAAAGATAGAAAGAGAAACTTACTGACTTTTTTGGTTGTGATGGTGGCCGACGATTTTGGTTTCGGACGACTTGCAAATGAGATTTGTGTAGTATGAGATTTTTCAATTAAGGTTATTTCTAACTTTTTGTAGTATTTTAGGTAATTTCTAGATCCAAAATAATTAGCAATTTTCATCAACCCAACACCCACAAAATCAAACATTAAAGATAGAGAAAGAAACTTACCTTTTGAAATAGAGATGTTGAAATCGTGCTTCTTTGCTTCCAAATTTCTTACGGGTGAGAATTATACAGGATGAAGATTTTTTTTATTAATAAAGTAATAGCAATTTTCATCAATCCAACACCCACAAAATTAAACATTAAAGATAGAGAAAGAAACTTACTTTTTGGATCCCGTCATGGCTGATTCTTCTCATCCCTGCTTTTGCCTATTCTTTTTTCACCATATTCCGTCGCCCACTTTACCCAACTGCCTGGTGAGATTCAAGTATGTTTCATCGGGTGCCTGCTACCTCCCACCAGCATAAGCATCGGGTAACTTTGTAATGGAAAGAAATCACCTAGTGTTTATACCTCCTCTTTGTACCTAAGACCTCATAGTTCTTAACTCACTTCATTGACCACTACTCCACATCCTTGGGTGCAAGTAACATCTTAAATTCCTTTATGCCCAATCAAATAGTCTCATAAAATGGAAGGGTATGTTTGTATATAATACTAATGTTCTCATTTTGTGGACCCAAAAGTATTACCGCTGATACTCAAACAATGCAATGAAAGTTTTCAGTTATAAATTAGAAGTCAAATTTGACAATTTAAATAGATGACGTAATAGAGAGCTAAGGGATATCCACCTGATTTATTCTTTTTCAATTTAGCAATAAAATTATAAACCACAATAATTGAAGTATATTTTTTTATGAAAGACCACTTTGTTTAACAATATTTTTGATTGTACTACCTACAAAGACCATAAATGGTGCTTAATAATGGGCTCACCTTGACAAGAGGAAACTTGGTTACTGGTAGTAGCCTTCTTGCTTGATGCCCTACTATCCAATGCTTTTTCAGCAGTCCTGAAAATTAGATGGTAGCAGTAGATACAACATCAATAAATTAACTGTACAGAGGTACACCAGCTGGTATATAATAGCAATAATACTAAATAAACATGGACAATTATCTTTTTCTACCATTGTCATTTGAGGAAATCCCATTGCCATCTTTTGAACTATAATCACCCCTCTGCTTCTTAAGCATGAGAGACCTAATCAATATGTTTTGTTGGTTTGTCTTAATAAGCTGCTCCTCTGCATATACAAAATTTTGTGAAACATAATTCAATCCAGATTGATGAAGGCAACAATTTAGCCTTGAAGAAAATGGTAAAATGAGGAAAGGATAGAATTTATAATCTTAAAAGGAGAAAAAAAAGAGAAAGACATTCAAATTGCTTGAATCATCAAGACTCAAGATAGTGAGATATCTCTAAGATATACCAACCATGTACCAGACGAGACACAATGAGAGGATATCAGTGCTTTACAATGACTTATAACAAAAGTGCATATGCAAAGTCCAAGAAGCCAAACACTAAGCAATAAAATAACCATATGCAGGTAAATCCATTCAAAAGGCCAAAAAAGGAGAATAGAGGCTAAATCAATTTTCACCATAAAAAAAGATTGCTTAGCTAATTCGTTTATATAGAATTGCAGCTCCTTAAGAAATTTAAAAGGCATAAATATACATAAACAGACCCGGAGGCGATGTTTCATGATCACAGACATATACACGCGTTCCACCCGCATAAAGTTTCAAAATAAGTGGAGATCAGAAGAAAACGAAAGAAACATTACTAAAAAGAATTTTTTAGGTGACAACCGGAGTCGAGAGCTCATAGGAAACGGATGCAAATGGACACCCTCGCAATGTAGTCTTGTTTTCTAACTGGTATTTTCATATATGGGTGGAATGAAACGAACTCCGGCGACCATGTTTCCTCCATTTTTTGTCTTTTAATTAGTAGATAACCTGTATATAAATCCGAATCTAACCAGATCCGAGGCAAAAAGGAAATTTTCAGATGACGTATATGTTATCCGGCAAACTCCATAAAAACGACAGATCTGGACTTACATCTTTACCTAATCTTCTGCTTCTTGTTTTACGTCCTTACAGTTTATGAAACAGACTCGAATCTCATCGGGCTTTGGCTGGAAATTTGTTGGAACATGGCCAAAGATTTATTCCGGCGACCTTTGTATTTATGTTATTGTATCTCCATCTTCGGCATTCTTGCCATTGAGGGATGCGAATGTCTATCACCATCTTTTGATTGTTGTTTCTCCGTTGGTTACTTTTTGATCTAACACCACCGTGAATACCATATAAATCAACATTTATTATTTGGTCCATGGTTCATATCTCTGTTCATTAGATGTTCTAATGAGTAACGAGGCAAACTGCCATTTGGGTCTGATTAACACCAAAAAAACTTTGAGAGGGAATATACTTAGGCGGGATATGATTTAGCGAAGAATTGAAATTGGAGGCAACATTAAGAGTAAAAACAATAGTTTTACTGCCTATTCTCTTGAATGGCCATTAAAAGTATACTAATTACCGGTTAATATTTATTGGCCGCTAATATTTACCTTCCATAAATAAATTAGCGGCAATTAGTTTATTGCTGCTAAATGCCCTTTTTGTTGTAGTGAGGGGTAGTAAATGACTTGATATTAGGTTTATTCAGAGCACAATTGAATGATTTGATATTTTATTTCCGGCGGAGGAAAGACAATCGGATTATATATTTTCATTTTTGGGTTGATAGGGTAACGAGACTTGGTGTTTTCAAGTGTGGTGGAAATATATATGATGTTATGTCGTCGTCCTCGATTGAATGTGTTAAGTTCATCGTTATTATGATCTTCTACAATTTGCCTTTGGGGCAGGATAATGTGAGATACTATTGGAGAAGCGGCTGTCAGAGATCGTGGGTTGCGATGGTTCAGGATTGAATGAGTATTTCAAATGTTGATGGCTTGAGAAGGAGGATCTTTGGAAAGGGTTGAAGTTAGTAGCAATCTATCGGTTCAAGTGCTACAGAGATAGATATTGATCTAAGGCAATAACTGGTCAACAAAGGATGAGGAAGAACATGTAGGAAGTATCAGGTGGTGGTTAAATTTCTAGAAGGCCAGGTGTAAGAAGCGAAAGTCGAGTAGTTTCTTAAAGGAGTAAGTTTGACCAAAGTTGGAGAGTGGTAGAGTAACATATGAGTTTAGTGACAGGATAACTACACACCTTGAGGAAAAGTTTGATGTGATTAGTGGACGGTAATTGGGTCCACAGGCTTAATTTGAAATATTGGCTATTATATGGCGGGAGATTGGATTCAACAGAAAAGGAGTTGCTTGATACAAAGAAGTATGCAATATAACTTTGAATTGGAATATATTGTCGCACATTTAATTGAAGTCTATAAGAAGTGAACAGACTAGTACAGTTGATAAATAAGCACGGGCTCAGGATGGGTTATTAATGTCGTAGTGATTGTACCCTGTGCAATGACATTGGAAGATGTCGGCGTGTAATTTTTATAGATGGGTTATCTTGTGAGCAGGTCAGCGGTTGTATGGTTGGCGGATCTTTTGCGAAGGAGTTTACTGACTATCCAATAAGAAGTCGAATATGTGAATGCTGCTAGAGATTCAAAGTGTTCAGGAAATGCTAACAGAAGGATTTCGAGGAATTCGGCGGGTTGGTTGTGTAAGATCATGTTAACAATGAAGAAATAATCTTGGTGGGTTCCAGAGTTGTGTAATAGTATCTTCAAGCTAAGTGGGAGGGTCACACCGCCAACAATTTGGTTGCATGGTTAGATACATGTGAGGTTTCGGGTTATCATCGTGTTGGTGAGTTTTTATAGCTAAGAGAAAAGAACATAAGTGGTAATTTGAGCAATAGAATTTGATAAAGGTGTACTAATAGTTGGCCTTATTGACTCATGTTCAGGGTTTGGGAAGATTCAGGATTTATGCTTTGTACAGAGGTAAGTTACAAAGGAAGTGATTCAGTCGAGTGCTTCATTAATATGGTGTTCATGTGCTAGCGTAGCCTCGGATTTGATTATATTCGGGACCCAACCAGAGTGGGTGACTCTCAATAACGGTCTTAGTGAATTCAAAGTTTAAAATATGGTGCCCAAGAATTTCAAGCCGCGATATGATTAAGAATCGAGCTTTTGTAGCGGGTTATGATAAGAAGTATGGAATGTTCTATGATATTTTCGACTTCAATGTAGCATTGGGAGGAAAAATTGAAAATGACTTTGGATTCGTAGAGGAATTATCAGAATGGGTGTATCAGTTTAAGATGCGAATGTGCGTGCATGGAGGGTATAAAATAGTTTATGGATTTAGAGACACGTGGTTTCGTGGAATGGGGTCACTCAAGGTGAGTGCAGATTTAGGTTGGTGATGTAAGGAATGGAGATATTATTATCTCTAAGACAAGTTAAGGATGAATTAGAAGAAGTTAGATTGATTAACTATGGTTGAATTGGCATAGTGGTGGCGGTACGTGTGAGGCTCGACGATCGCTGTAATTGATTTTATTTGGAAGTATTCAAGTATTGTGGCATGTTATATGTAGGTGGATCGCGCAAGGTTTATGGTGGCTTAGACCACTACTTGAGGATTTGAATATTCTACGGTTATGAGAATTTACTCGCGTGTTCCTGTGGTTCTCTTGGAATGAGTTAAGTAAAAATTTTCTATGTGCTGAAGTGTTTACCATATTAGTGATTTAAGAGTTATGATGAAATTATTGTAGTATCCCATATTGGCTTGTTAGGTGCAGTGAGCGGTATGGAATTTGAAAGTGAGGATCAAGGTTGCGGTTCGGCATTGACAAGAATGTCACGAGCTTGGATGAGTAGGAAGGGGATTTGGATGTTTGGAGTAAGCTGGTATTATCTTCAATGTCAGCTGAGATCTGCATTTTGTGTCGGAGGCTTTTCATCTTGGTTATGGATTCTTGATATGCTTTACAAAATTGGTGTGACTGGTGGTATGGATGTGTAGACTTGTTATCTAGTACGGAAGGTCGTGGGAGTGTACCTCACGAGAAGATTGTATAAGCGTGACATATAGTCACTTGATTGATTGAAGATTTAAACCAAGTGTGAAGAATGTAGTAATATCACTAGTTTGAGAATTTATACCTGGAGGGCACTCGGTTTATTAGCTTGTGAACTGTGGAGGTTTGCTCCGGATATGAGGGTTGTCCTTGTGAGTCATGGGAAAAAAGAGTTATTATGGACCCTTGAAAGGTTATTAGCCCGGTGCGGTCAGAATCAGCTTGAGGTCTATGAATGAATTTAAATATGAGTATGAGCTCTATATCAGGCCAGATGTGTTCATTTCAGCATGGCACTCCTCCTGGAGGAGTATTTGGATGTTGGATGTTTCTTCGTTGATCACAACAAACTCAACCTTACACAACGATAGGAAGAGCGGGCGCTAAGACTTTTACCCGAATAGTGGTATCGGGGTCGATTTACCACAGGGAGCTTGGAATGGAGTTGCGTATTTGTATAGACTAAGAATCCTTTTGTACTTCTAATTGTACTTCTAACATTTTTGCATTTTCTATTATCACCTACTATTATCGACCAAGGGTAAGACTAAATTATGCTAGAGAAATATTTGCTAAATTGTAATTAATATAGAGAAAGGCACTAGGGTCATTGCATCACCTAGGTGGTTAATTAACGGGTAGAAACTACTAATAATAGATTGACATATTTGAGATCAATGTTATAACCGTTGCACAATTGTACCCATTCTTACACCTCTCGGTAGAGAGAGTGATTTTGCCCAATTGACTCTCTCAAGACCAATTGGGTAGGCCAATTAGACCAAGCAACTAGGGTTCAAGTAGGGTGATTACTCTCTCGAGGTTTAACCTGTTAATTGGGACTACCATTTCTCATGAGTCTATCCCAATTCCTTGTTGGGTCAATTTTGGGATCATAGACTCTCTTTCTCAAGACACTAAGCTAGAATCAATGTTTGCAACCACCAATTCTTCATTAAACCATAAAATTAACCCAAATAACAAACACCTAATATCAATCTATCATTAATAAGAAACACCCATCAATTTCTCACACTAGGGTTGAGCCACAACCCTAGCTACTGGGTTTAGCTAGACATAATTAAAGAATAAATGGAAGAAATAGAAGATGAAACAACCATATTAATTAATTGCTAATGTTAAACTACAATAATCTATGATGAAATAAGCTCAAAATTCCCAAAATAGGTAAAACAAATGTCTCACGAGCGCAACAACTATCAGATATGTCAAACTTGACCTAAAAATGGTAAAATGTCCTATTTATACCCCTTTGGAAAAACTAGACAAAAATAACCCTGCGGGGTCAGCGCGGACCGCGCATAAATGTAGCGCGGCTGCATAGGCTCTTGGACTTGCAAATATTTCATCTCTGAAGTTGGGGGCGCGGACCACGTAACAATGGAGCGCGGCCGCGTGGCAGAACTTGGCAGAATCATCATCTCTCTGAATCTCACCCACGCGGACCGCACCGATTTGTGGCGTTGCCGCGTGGGATTTGCCTTGAAATTTTTGAGCCTCTAAACTTTACTGGTGTGGACCGCGTGAAAAGGAGCGTGGACCGAGCAGGATTCCCTTGAATAATCCAGTCTCTGAATCTCCTATTGCGGCCGCGTGGCAAAACAGTGCGGTCCACGCTAGGTCCTCTTGTCCCCACTTCACTTGGTGTTTAACACTTGGCAGGTTTCACTCCGTTTTGAGCCGATTTTTGACATTTGTCATCTTGTCGCTCAAACCTACAATTTAGCGCAACTTGTAAGCATTTTGGGACCATCTTGTGGCAATTCATACACAAAGCATAGGCAAGTATGGGCATAAAACATGTTAAAATCATAGTTATCAACTCCCCCAAACATAAACCTTTGCTTGTCCACGAGCAAATAAAATAAGGCCCATCCCGCAAAGGAAACATCCAAGTAATTCCAGCTTATCCTAGAGTAACCTCAACAAGCATCAATTGGTACTAACAATGGCCCTCAATACGAATGCATCATTAAAACATTTTAAGCTTTGGAAAACTATGGATCAAGAATGACACAAGAGCATCAAGGGTTGACTCATTTCATCAAGGAGCTTTTCTCAAATACCTTGGTCATTGTGGAACCCAAACTCACACATCCTCAACTTTCCCTAAGAGAACCTCACCTTTTAGAGTAATGACATACAAACCGAGGTTGATGGATTTTTCTCTCATTTCTCTCACAAAGAAGGTCACAAGTCCGGATCTAGGTACCATACGCTTGCCCCTTATGTAAGTATCCACTAATGTAGGTTCCGTTCAGTTCAAGATCATATAGGGCTTTCGTGGATCACTGTAAAGGCTTTTGGATAAAGGTAGGATATGTTTTGTTCAAGTGGGTTCAATCTTCCCTTAACCACTTCTTTTGATTCATTTTTGAGACACTTTCTTGACTCATTTAAGTATTCACTTCTTTTTCAAGGGGTTAGAGAGACACACTGTCACTCTTTCTTATGCAATTCAATACATTTCTCCTTTTTCTATTTTTATTTTTGTATTTTTAATTTTTTTTTCACAACCTTTTTCCTTTGAATTCCTCTTTGACCTTATTCAATTTGGTCTTTCTCTTTGTCTTTGTCTTTTCTTCCTTTTTCATTGCCTTCCTTTTGTTTTGCTTTTGTACCTTTTACCACATTATTTCCTTTCTTGTCTCCCCCCCAAACTTAGACATTTGCCATCTACTCAAGAGAAGATTTGGGTGCCAAGATAGGGTCACATTAAGAACGGGTATAGGCTTGTAGCTTTGGCTCTTGAAAGCAGAAGGTTTAAGGCTCAAAAGGGTTAACTAGGGATAATTTCATTAGTAGGTCATGGAATTGTTCAATCTTAACATCTTGGATCAATGAGAGCCTATAATCACTTCTTAAGCCAAATTTCACCTAGGATTTCGCCTCAACAAACATTCGGGGCAAGTTCTAGACCATCGGCTCGGGACTTAGACTCACAATTTGAATTCTCACCACACACACTCAAGGATTGCTAAAGACATCGAGTCGAGGGCCCACAATGACCTTAGTTACGATTCAAGCGCACAATGGCCCAACATGACCGCATGATGATTGTTTGGTCAACACAAGAGTCTCAAGGCCACAACTTTCGCCATCCTAAACACAACATTATGTCTTTGACCATGGGATCAAAGGCAAATGTGTTAGGCCCAAGTGAAGCTTGCCTAAGGTCCCCCTAACTATGAAATATCTAAATCAAAAGAAGAAAAATAAAAAAGGACTCAAACCCTTAAGAAGGTTGTCATGCCATCTATCATTGGGAAGAGCCACCCGGTTCGCACAACACTCTACACTTGGAAAGAACCGTGGCATTAAGAAAACCAAGGGCTTATTGAAAATGCCAAAACCCAAAACAAAAGGCTACGAGCCTAACTACCAAGCTAAAAATGAATTTTTGTAACTAAAATAGAAAAACCAAATGAATATGTACAATGGGGAGTAGAATATACAACGTGGATGAATATATACATAAAAGTAGAGAAGTAGCCAAAATCAGAAGTTATATACAACCCAACTATCAAATCCAAAAACATAAACTAGAAATCAAATAAATATGTACTGTTATCCAAATGTATCAGAAACAAAATAGTAGGGCGCACCTCCAAGAATAAAAGCTGGCATTGTCCCCAATGCCAACTACCAAAATAAACACAAAAAAACAGAGAGAAAGGATATAGAGTGGATCCTCAAGCCTGATCCGTCTGTATGAGCTGATCAATGGTCCCCTGATCCTCTGTAGTAGCAGGGACCTCAGACTGAGCTGATCAATGGTCCCCTGATCCTCTGTAGTGGCAGGGACCTCAGACTGGTCTCCTGCCTACTGCTGCTCTGGTCCTGGATAGGGGCCGGGTCATGGACAGGCTGAACATCTGGTGGAGCACTAGAGGTACCCTCCTAAACCTATGCCACCTCTATCACAACACCCTCAGTGCTAGGAAGCTTCCTCTTCTTCCTTGGGTGCCTAGGCTCCTCCTCCTGTTGTGGTCGAGCTGCTGCTGGATCTAGAGCTGGATCCCCCAATAGCAAGTCTAATGGCATCTGGTCTGCCAAAAGCTTGTCCACATCTGCTCGCAGCTTCTTTACCGACTCCCAAGATGCCCTTGACTTTCTCATCTTCTTATGTTCCTTGGCAAGCTCCTTCAAAGCCTTGCCATGCGAGGCTACCACTGTAGTCAATGTGGCCTGGGTCTCCATGATCTTCTCATGGTTGGTCAGGAGCTTCTTTAGTGCCTCCTCAATGGAAAGAGGAATCTGAACTATGGTTGGTGCTGACTGTGCCTCAACTGTAGTAGCCAAGGTGGACAACTTGGATGTCGCAACTGACATCACATTGTTCAAACTGGCTAGAGACTGACTGAGCTGGTGGGCTGTGAACCGGTGAGTTTGTGATGAGGGGACTGCCGGGTCAGCTAAAGTAGAAGGACCAGCTACAGAAGAAGGAACCGGGGGCAAAGTCTCACCGACACTAGGAATTGTTCAATCTTAACATCTTGGATCAAGGAGAGCCTATAATCACTTCTTAATCCAAATTTCACCTAGGATTTCGCCTCAACAAACATCCGGGGCAAGTTCTAGACCATCGGCTCGGGACTTAGAATCACAATTTGAATTCTCACCACACACACTCAAGGATTGCTAAAGACATCGGGTCGAGGGCCCACAACGACCTTAGTTACGATTCAAGCGCACAATGGCCCAACAAGATCACATGATGATTGTTTGGTCAACACAAGAGTCTCAAGGCCACAACTTTTGCCATCCTAAACACAACATTATGTCTTTGACCATTGGATCAAAGGAAAATGTGTTAGGCCCAAGTGAAGCTTGCCTGAGGTCCCCCTAACCACGAAATATCGAAATCAAAAGAAGGAAAATCAAAAACGGACTCAAACCCTTAAGAAGGTTGTCACGCCATCTATCATTGGGAAGATCCACCCGGTTCGCAGAACGCTCTACCCTTGGAAAGAACCGTGGCATTAAGAAAACTAAGGGCTTATTGAAAATGCCAATACCAAAACTAAAGGCGACGAGCCTAACTTCCAAGCTAAAAATGAATTTTTTTTAACTAAAATAGAAAAACCAAATGAATATGCACAATGGGGAGTAGAATATACAACGTGGATGAATATATACATAAAAGTAGAGAAGTAGCCAAAATCAGAAGTTATATACAGGCCAACTATCAAATCTAAAAACATAAACTAGAAATCAAATAAATATGTACAATTATCCAAATGTATCAGAACCAAAATAGCAGGGCGCACCCCCACGAATAAATGCTGGCATTGTCCCCAATGCCAACTACCAAAATAAGCACAAAAAACAGAGAGAAAGGATATAGAGTGGCTCCTCAAGCCTAATCCGTTTGCATGGGCTGATCAATGGTCCCCTGATCCTCTGTAGTGGCAGGGACCTCAGACTGGTCTCCTGCCTACTGGCACTCTGGTCCTGGGACAGGGGCCGGGTCATGGACTGGCTGAACATCTGGTGTTGCACTGGAGGTACCCTCCTGAACCTGTTCCACCTTTATCACAACACCCTCAGTGCTAGGAAGCTTACTCTTCTTCCTTGGGTGCCTAGGCTCCTCCTCCAGTTGTGGCTGAGTTGCTGCTGGATCTAGAGCTGGATCCCCCAATAGCAAGTCTAATGGCATCTGGTCTGCCAAAAACTTGTCCACATCTACTCGCAGCTTCTTTACCGACTCCCAAGACGCCCTTAACTTTCTCATCTTCTTATGTTCCTTGGGAAGCTCCTTCAAAGCCTTGCCATGCGAGGCTACCACTGTAGTCAATGTGGCTTGTGTCTCCATGATCTTCTCATGGTTGGTCAGGAGATTCTTCAATGTCTCCTCAATGGAAGGAGGAATCTGAACTATGGCTGGTGCTGACTGTGCCTCAACGGTAGTAGCCAAGGTGGACAACTTGGATGTCGCAGCTGACATCACATTGTTCAAACTGGCTAGAGACTGACTAAGCTGGTGGGCTGTGAACCGGTGAGTCTATGATGAGGGGACTGCCGGGTCAGCTGAAGTAGAAGGACCAGCTACAGAAGAAGGACCCGGGGGCAAAGTCTCACCGGCACTAGGAATTGTTCTATCTTAACATCTTGGATCAAAGAGAGCCTATAATCACTTCTTAAGCCAAATTTCACCTAGGATTTCGCCTCAACAAACATTCGGGGCAAGTTCTAGACCATCGGCTCGGGACTTAGACCCACAATTTGAATTCTCACCACACACACTCAAGGATTGCTAAAGACATCGAGTTGAGGGCCCACAACGACCTTAGTTACAATTCAAGAGCACAATGGCCCAACATGACCACATAATGATTGTTTGGTCAACACAAGAGTCTCAAGGCCACATTTTTCGCCATCCTAAACAAAACATTATGTATTTTACCATAGGATCAAAGGCAAATATGTTAGGCCCAAGTGAAGCTTGCCTGATGTCCCCCTAACTACGAAATATCGAAATCAAAAGAAGAAAAATAAAAAACGGACTCAAACCCTTAAGAAGGTTGTCACACCATCTATCATTGGGAAGAGCCACCCGGTTCGCACAACAGTCTACCCTTGGAAAGAACCGTGGCATTAAGAGAACCAAGGGCTTATTAAAAATGCCAATGCCAAAACAAAAGGCTACGAGCCTAGCTACCAAGCTAAAAACGAAAATTTTTAACGAAAATAGAAAAAATAAATGAATATGTACAATGGGGAGTAGAATATACAACGGGGATGAATATATACATAAAAGTAGAGAAGTAGACAAAATCAGAAGTTATATGTAGGCCAACTATCAAACCCAAAAACATAAACTAGAAATCAAATAAATATGTACAGTTATCCAAATGTATTGAACCAAAATAGTAGGGCGCACCCCCATGAATAAAAGCTGGTATTGTCCCCAATGCCAACTACCAAAATAAGCACAAAATAGAGAGAGAAAGGATATAGAGTGGCTCCTCAAGCCCGATCCGTCTGCATGGGCTGATCAACGGTCCCCTGATCCTCTGTAGTGGCAGGGACCTCAGACTAGTCTCCTGCCTACTGCTGCTCTGGTCCTGGGATAGGGGCCGGGTCATGGACCGGCGGAACATCTGGTGGAGCACTGGAGGTACCCTCCTGAACTTGTGCCACCTCTATCACAACACCCTCTGTGCTAGGAAGCTTCCTCTTCTTCCTTGGGTGCCTAGGCTCCTCCTTCTACGGTGGCTAAGCTGCTATTGGATCTAGAGCCGGATCCCCCAATAGCAAGTCTAATGGCATCTGGTCTGCCCAAAGCTTGTCCACATCTGCTCGCAGCTTCTTTAACGACTCCCAAGACGCCCTTGACTTTCTCATCTTCTTATGTTCCTTGGGAAGCTCCTTCAAAGCCTTTCCATGCGAGGCTACCACTGTAGTCAATGTGGCTTGTGTCTCCATGATCTTCTCATGGTTGGTCAGGAGCTTCTTCAATGTCTCCTAAATGGAAGGAGGAATCTGAACTATGGCTGGTGCTGACTGTGCCTCAACTGTAGTAGCCAAGGTGGACAACTTTGATGTCGCAGCTGACATCACATTGTTCAAACTGGCTAGAGACTGACTGAGTTGGTGGGCTGTGAACCGGTGAGTCTGTGATGAGGGGACTGCCGGGTCAGCTGAAGTAGAAGGACCAGCTACAGAAGAAGGACCCCGGGGCAAAGTCTCACCGGCATTAGGAATTGTTCAATCTTAGCATCTTGGATCAAGGAGAGCCTATAATCACTTCTTCAGCCAAATTTCACCTAGGATTTTGCCTCAACAAACATTCGGGGCAAGTTCTAGACCATCGACTCGGGACTTAGACTCACAATTTGAATTCTTACCATACACACTCAAGGATTGCTAAAGACATCGAGTCGAGGGCCCACAACGACCTTAGTTACGATTCAAGCGCACAATGGCCCAACACGACTACATGATGATTGTTTGGTCAACACAAGAGTCTCAAGTCCACAACTTTCGCCATCCTAAACACAACATTATGTCTTTTACCATGGGATCAAAGGCAAATGTGTTAGGCCCAAGTGAAGCTTACCTGATGTCCCCCTAGCTACGAAATATCGAAATCAAAAGAAGAAAAATCAAAATCGGACTCAAACCCTTAAGAAGGTTGTCACACCATCTATCATTGGGAAGAGCCACCCGGTTTGCACAACACTCCACCCTTGGAAAGAACCGTGGCATTAAGAAAACCAAGGGCTTATTGAAAATGCCAAAGCTAAAACAAAAGGCTACGAGCCTTGCTACCAAGCTAAAAATGAAAAATTTTAACAAAAATAGAAAAAATAAATGAATATGTACAATGGGTAGTAGAATATACAACGGGAATGAATATATACATAAAAGTAGAGAAGTAGCCAAAATCAGAAGTTATATACAGGCCAACTATCAAATCCAAAAACATAAACTAGAAATCAAATAAATATGTACAGTTATCCAAATGTATTAGAACCAAAATAGTAGGGTGCACCCACACGAATAAAAGCTGGCATTGTCCCCAATGCCAAATACCAAAATAAGCACAAACAACATTGAGAAAGGATATAGAGTGGCTCCTCAAGCCTGATCCGTCTTCATGGGCTGATCAACGGTCCTTTGATCCTTTGTAGTGGCAGGGACCTCAGAGTAGTCTCCTACCTACTGCTGCTCTGGTCCTGGGATAGGGGCCGGGTCATGGATCGGCTGAACATCTGGTGGAGCACTGGAGGTACCCTCCTGAACCTGTGCCACCTCTATCACAACACCCTCTGTGCTAGGAAGCTTCCTCTTCTTCCTTGGGTGCCTAGGCTCCTCCTCCTGCTGTGGCTGAGCTACTACTGGATCTAGAGCTGGATCCCCCAATAGCAAGTCTAATGGCATCTGATCTTCCAAAAGCTTGTCCACATCTGCTCGCATCTTCTTTACCGACTCCCGAGACGCCCTTGACTTTCTCATCTTCTTATGTTCCTTGGGAAGCTCCTTCAAAGCCTTGCCATGCGAGGCTACCACAGTAGTCAATGTGGCCTGGGTCTCCATGATCTTCTCCTGGTTGGTCAGGAGCTTTTTCAATGTCTCCTCAATGGAAGGAGAAATCTGAACTATGGCTGGTGCTGACTGTGCCTCAACTGTAGTAGCCAAGGTAGAAAACTTGGATGTCACAGCTAACATCACATTGTTCAAACTGGCTAGAGTCTGACTGAGCTGGTGGGCTGTGAACCGGTGAGTCTGTGATGAGGGGACTGCCGGGTCAGCTGAAGTAGAAGGACCAGTTACAGAAGAAGTACCCGGGGGCAAAGTCTTGCCGGCAGTTGTAGCAGGGATGGTGGATGGCTCAGTAAAAAGCTCGATCACAGCTGGCTCCTCAGTCTGGCAAGGTGGGGTAGAGGTGGGTGTCTGATACTTTTTGGACTTTGGGTTGTCGGAACCCAATTGGCTATACTAAGAATAGGGGGTCACCGGTTTTGCCGTGACATCAAAATGCTTTTTCTTCACCTCCAAATCCCTAAAGTACATGGACAGAGTGTTCGGGAAGGGGTAGTTTGTGTTGGTCTCCTATCTAACCACAGAGATCACCCTCGAGATGATGTTGCCCACATTGATAGGAAGCCCGGCCATGATAGATGCTACAAGAACAGCCCGTGTCAAATTAACTGAGTGATCATGTGTGGAGGGATCAAGTCTACTACAAACGAATATCAACCAACCCTTGGCTTCAAAACTGAAAGTGTTCCTCAGAATCCTCTCCCCTGCCTTCAACCATTTTGGAACAGTACCCGGGGCTTCCAAGTACTCGGCCAACCAAGGATGCACCTTTTCACCTATTGCGAGCTTTGCTAAGTATTCGGATTCATCCTCCTCTTTGAACCCCAAAATGTTCATTCAATGACTTCCCATCAAACACCACCATTTTGTCCCACACCTGCGTCGCCTTTGTGTCCTTAACCACATGAGACACATTATAACTGAACTCTTTCATCATATGCTCATTGGCATCAATACATCGCTCCTTGAAGAATCCCAACCATCTCTAGTACGGAATTGTTCTTGCACCTTCAGGTTGAGAGGAAGAAGATCATTGTCAATGAATTGCCTTTCCGGGATCAACTTCCTAACGGTCCACCACTCTCTAAATTTATGGAACGCAATCTCACTCACAAATCTGTCTTTCCAAGCTTCAGGTTTTCGGGTTCCATCAACTCTCCCGACTTGAGGCTCACCCCCTCACCATATCCTCCACTCTTCCCAAATAATGAAGTTGTGGGGGAGGTGGAGTATTGCTCTTCACTTCTTGCTACGGGCTCATCAGACGAGTCCGAAACTACGTTGACCGGTCTTTTGGAGGTGGGAGAAGCTGAAGGAGTACCATGTAGTCGAAGTGGGACAAACATGTGAGTGGGAGCTGATTCTGAGGTGATGCTTCGGGATGGTGCATACTCACTCCTCGAAGAGTGGGAGTCAGCTCTATCAGCTTCCCGTATCAGCTTACGGGTCTTTTTGATGCTCTCCCGAACCTAGGGAGTGAGTTTAACAATTCGCTTTCCTTTTCCCCCTCGGGAGGAACCACCTCTCCCGAGTTGTTGTTGTTGTACTTTACCTCCTCGTTTCGTAACCATGATCTGCAAAGAATACACGTCTAACATTGTTAGTTTAAGCACATGCAGTTTATTAGATGAAATAGTTTATTTCATGATTTAGAAAGAGTGTAGAAGGATAAGGGGCGCGGACCGCAAAAAAGAGTCACGCGGTCGCGCTGGGGGTAGCGTGGACCGCGTAAAACTGGAGCGCGGACCATGCGTGACAATGGTCCACAAATACACTCTCTGAATCTCCCCAACACGGTCCGCACTGATTTGGACCGCGACCACGTTGGGCCAGCGCGGACCGCACAAAAATGTGACGCGGACCGCACTGGTAACACTTAGCATACACAGATAAGCGACGCGGACCGTGTAGGGCTTAGAATTTTAACTGAGTTAGGGATTTTTCATGTGAGTCCATTTTTGATCAAATTATGGGTCCTAATTGTCCCTACTCAATTAGTCACATTTGAATTCATGCCCATTGTTCAAAATTAACACACAAAATCTAACCTAACAATTAAACCTAAGAAAAATGAGAGAAAATAAGAAGTTATACTACTGTGAAGCAAGCAAAATAATCAAAAATTAAAACTGTAAATGAAATTAGCAAGGAATGTTACCAGGGATTATGAAAATTCAACTACTTGAAGCAAGAGTCTAGATGAATAGTGAAAATTTAAGCTTAGGAAGTCAAAGTGCGAAAAGTGTAAAATGAAGCCTAGGGTCTCTATTTATAGAAAACCTGTGGGGCCCTTCACCTACCTATCAGCGCGACCGCACAGAAATGGACGCAGACCGTGCTGGATTTCTTTCCTTCATGTTGCACTGGGCTCCCCCATGCGGACCGTACTATTTTGTTGCGCGGCTGCGTGGAAAACTTTAGAGAGTAGAACTTTTGGCCCTTCCCAGCATGGACCGCACAAAAGTGCTACGCGGACGCGCTGGCAACTTTAGACACTCAACATCCCATTGCATAAGCCTACGCGGACCATACTGTTTTGTTGCGCGGCCGCGTGGGCAAACTTCAGAGACCTGACATTTTTTTTTTGCTTTTGTCCTGCACTGGTTCAACATTATCCCAGCAACATCTCACAAACCATGAGCTCAAAAATCCTAGTCTACAAAGAAAATCAAAGAAAAAGAAAAAGACATGGGTTGCCTCCCATGAAGCGCCTGATTTAATGTTGCGGCACGACGCATGTTACCATCATATTACTTCAAATGAATGAATGCCACCACGTGGCTATCATCAAAGTTTCCCAAATAGGGCTTGACATGATGCCCATTGACCCGGAACACTTCACCATTCTTGTTTTTAAGATCAAAAGCACCAAAAGGAGTCACAAATACCACTTCAAAAGGACCACTCCATTTAGATTTGAGCTTCCCGGGAAATAACCTTAACCGGGAATTAAAGAGAAGAACCATGTCGCCCACGTTGAATTCTTTACCCCTAGCATACTTGTCGTGAAGGTACTTCATCTTGTCCTTATACAAGGACGAGCTGGAGTAAGCATGAAATCTAAACTCATCAAGTTCATTCAGTTGCTATACTATGAGGTTGGCTGCAACATCCCATTCCAGGTTCAACTGTCTCAATGCCCACATAGCCTTGTGTTCTAGTTCCACCGGGAGATGGAAAGCCTCACCAAACACCAACCGATATGGAGACATACCAATCGGAGTCTTGTAAGCCGTCCGATAAGCCCAAAGAGCATCATCCAATTTCTTCGACCAATCGGTCCTATTAGCATTCACCATTTTGGACAAAATACTTTTTATTTCCCGATTTGAGACCTCCACTTGAATGCTAGCTTGTGGATGATAGGGGTGGTCACTTTGTGGTTAACTCCATATTTGGCAAGCAATGAGTCAAAAGCCTTGTTGCAAAAATGGGACCCCCCATCACTAATGATAGCACGAGGGGTTCCAAACCTAGTGAAGATACTCTTTTTCAAAAATGCCACAACACTCCGGGCTTCATTGTTGGTAAGAGCCACGACTTCAACCCACTTTGAAACATAGTCCACCGCCACGAGAATATACGTGTTCCCACAAGAGCTCACAAAAGGGCCCATGAAATCAAGCCTCAAACATAAAAAATATCCACCTCGAGAATTGTATTGAGAGGCATCTCATCCCTTTTTGAAATCCCGCCGGCTCTTTGGCATGCATCACATCTCTTTACCAAGTCGCTAGCATCTTGAAACAACGTTGGCCAATAGAAACCGCAACTCAAAACCTTTGACGCCGTCCTCACTCCCCTATGATGGCCACCATAGGGAGAAGAGTGGCAAGCCTCCAATATGTTCATTTGCTCACTTTCCGGCACACATCTTTTTATCACCCCGTCTGTATAAATTTTAAACAAATACAGATCATCCCAATAAAAATCCAAGCCACTTGATTTTCTTCCTTTGGTTAGAAGAGAGCTCACACGGGACATTGCCGGTCACAATGAAGTTGGCGATGTTCGCAATCTAAGGTATGTCACTCATAGAAACGGAAAGAAGCTGCTCATCGGGGAAAGTATCATTTATCTCAACACCATTGCTTGGTCTCCCCTCTTCCTCTATCCGGGATAAATGGTCCGCAACTTGATTCTCGCTTCCCTTCCTATCCACAATCTCTAGATCAAATTCTTAAAGGAGTAGCACCCATCTCATCAACCTTGCTTTCGAATCTTTCTTTGTCATCAAATACCGGAGGGCTGCATGGTCCGTGTGTATGATCACCTTCGCCCCCATAAGATAAGGGCGAAATTTCTCCATCGCAAACACAATAGCTAATAGCTCCTTTTTCGTCACCGTGTAGTTTCTTTGGGCCTCATTCATCGTTTTTCTAGCATAATACACATGATGGACCATTTTGTTGATTCTTTGGCCAAGCACCGCACCTACTGCCATATCACTCGCATCGCACATAAGTTCAAAAGGCAATTCCCAATTAGGTGCGGTGATGATAGGAGTTGTGGTCAACTTGTGTTTCAATAGCTC